>ONZH01027461.1:0-16355 GCA_900303285.1 Rhinella marina | reverse complement strand
CCTCTGCAGTATCAGAAAGCCGGGCAGTTACGCGGCAGTCGCTGAATATTAAGCCACCATGTCAGTCTTTTCTGGATCCTCCTCATCGTTGCTTGCTCAGCAGTAACATTGAAGGTGGGTCTCAGATGATAATTGCACAGTTTCCCATAGGAACTGAGAATTGAGACATGTTCATTCAGAATCGAGCAGGACCGGGGGAAAGGTTCTAAGACCACAGCTACTCAGAGTCCAAGACATTGTTCCAGAAAGCTGAAGTCCAGAGGTTTCTTCTAGGTTCCTGGTGTTCCTTGGTTTGTCCTCCCTCCTGCTCATAGACCTGTTCTGTCTCTTCTCCTGCACAACCTCTCCTCCTGCTCATACCTACTCTTCTTCTCCTCCTGCACATATATCTTCCTCCTGGCTCATACCTGTCTCTTTCTGCAATACATCTAGATCTGCTATCTGTCTCTTAACTGCACATAGACCTCTCCTCCTGCTCATACCTGTCTCTTCTCCTGCACATAGACTCTCTCCCCTGCTCATACCTGTCTCTTCTCCTGCACACATAGACTCTCCTCCTGCTCATACCTGCCTCTTCTCCTGCACAAGCTCACTTCTGCTCTCCTCCTGCTCATACCTGTCTCTTCTCCTGCACATAGACTCTCCTCCTGCTCATACCTGTCTCTTCTTCTGCACTCCTCTCACATATATAACCTGCACATAGACCCTCCTCCATCCTGCTCATACCTGTCTCTTCTCCTGCACATAGACCTCTTTCCTCTCATACCTGTCTCTTCTCCTGCCACTTAACCTCTCCTCTGCTCATATGTGTCTCTTCTCCTGCACATAGACCTCTCCTCCTGCTCATACCTGTCTCTTCTCCTGCACATAGACCTCTCCTCCTGCTCATATGTGTCTCTTCTCCTGCACATACACCTCTCCTCCTGCTCATATGTGTCTCTCTCCTGCAACATAGACCTCTCCTCCTGCTCATACCTGTCTCTTCTTCTGCACATTAGACCTCTCCTCCTGATTCATACCTGTCTCTACTCCTGCATATAGACCTCTCCTCCTGCTCATTACCTGTCTCTTCTCCTGCTGTATACCTGTCTCTTTGTCTTTCAAAGACTTCTCTTGCTCATACCTGTCTCTTCTCCTACTCATACCTGTCTCTTCTACTGCTCATACCTGTCTCTTCTCCTGCTCATACCTGTCTCTTGTCCTCTCATAGATTTCTCCTGCTCATACCTGTCTCTTGTCCTCTCATAGACCTCTCCTGCTCATACCTGTCTCTTCTCCTGCACATAGACCTCTCCTCCTGCTCATACCTGTCTCTTCTCCTGCACATAGACCTCTCCTCCTGATCATACCTGTCTCTTCTCCTGATCATACCTGTCTCTTCTTCTGTACATAGACCTCTCCTCCTGATCATACCTGTCTCTTCTCCTGCACATAGACCTCTCCTCCTGCTCAATACCTGTCTCTTCTCCTGCACATAGACCTCTCCTCCTGATCATACCTGTCTCTTCTCCTGATCATACCTGTCTCTTCTCCTGATCATACCTGTCTCTTCTCCTGCACATAGACCTCTCCTCCTGCTCATACCTGTCTCTTCTCCTGCACATAGACCTCTCCTCCTGCTCATACCTGTCTCTTCTCCTGCACATAGACCTCTCCTCCTGCTCATACCTGTCTCTTCTCCTGCACATAGACCTCTCCTCCTGATCATACCTGTCTCTTCTTCTGCACATAGACCTCTCCTCCTGCCATACCTGTCTCTCTCCTGATATACCTGTCTCTTCTCCTGCACATAGACCCTCCTCCTGCTCATACCTGTCTCTTCTCCTGCACATAGACCTCTCCTCCTGATCATACCTGTCTCTTCCTGATCATACCTGTCTTCCCTGATCTCTCTCCTTCCTTCTCTTCTCCTGATCATACCTGTCTCTTCTCCTGCAACATAGACCTCTCGCTCCTGCTCATACCTGTGTCTCTTCTCCTGCACATAGACCTCTCCTCCTGCTCATACTGTCTCTTCTCCTGCACATAGACCTCTCCTCCTGATCATACCTGTCTCTTCTTCTGCACATAGACCTCTCCTCCTGCTCATATCATTCCCTACTCCTACTTATACGACTCTACTGTTCATACCCAACCTTCTACAGCTCATACCTGTCTCTTCTTTCTGCTCCAACCTGTGTCCTCTAGATCCCATAGACATCTCCTGCTCATAAATCTCTTCTGATCATACCTGTCTCTTCTCCTGCTTATACCTGTCTCTTGTCTTTCAAAGACTTCTCTTGCTCATACCTGTCTCTTCTCCTACTCATACCTGTCTCTTCTACTGCTCATACTGTCTCTTCTCCTGCTCATACCTGTCTCTTCTCCTGCTCATACCTGTCTCTTGTCCTCTCATAGACTCTCCTGCTCATACCGTCTCTTGTCCTCTCATAGACCTCTCCTGCTCATACCTGTCTCTTCTCCTGCACATAGACCTCTCCTCCTGCTCATACCTGTCTCTTGTCCTCTCATAGACCTCTCCTGCTCATACCTGTCTCTTGTCCTCTCATAGATTTTCTCCTACTCATACTGTCTCTTCTACTGCTCATACCTGTCTCTTCTCCTGCTCATACCTGTCTCTTGTCCTCTCATAGACCTCTCCTGCTCATACCTGTCTCTTCTCCTGCACATAGACCTCTCCTCCTGCTCATACCTGTCTCTTCTCCTGCACATAGACCTCTCCTCCTGATCATACCTGTCTCTTGTCCTCTCATAGACCTCTCCTGCTCATACCTGTCTCTTCTCCTGCACATAGACCTCTCCTGCTCATACCTGTCTCTTCTCCTGCACATAGACCTCTCCTCCTGATCATACCTGTCTCTTGTCCTCTCATAGACCTCTCCTGCTCATACCTGTCTCTTGTCCTCTCATAGATTTCTCCTACTCATACCTGTCTCTTCTACTGCTCATACCTGTCTCTTCTCCTGCTCATACCTGTCTCTTGTCCTCTCATAGACCTCTCCTGCTCATACCTGTCTCTTCTCCTGCACATAGACCTCTCCTCCTGCTCATACCTGTCTCTTCTCCTGCACATAGACCTCTCCTCCTGATCATACCTGTCTCTTGTCCTCTCATAGACCTCTCCTGCTCATACCTGTCTCTTGTCCTCTCATAGATTTCTCCTACTCATACCTGTCTCTTCTACTGCTCATACCTGTCTCTTCTCCTGCTCATACCTGTCTCTTCTCCTGCTCATACCTGTCTCTTCTACTGCTCATACCTGTCTCTTCTCCTGCTCATACCTGTCTCTTTTCCTGCACATAGACCTCTCCTCCTGCTCATACCTGTCTCTTCTCCTGCACATAGACCTCTCCTCCTGCTCATACCTGTCTCTTCTCCTGCACATAGACCTCTCCTCCTGCTCATACCTGTCTCTTCTCCTGCACATAGACCTCTCCTCCTGATCATACCTGTCTCTTCTCCTGATCATACCTGTCTCTTCTCCTGCTCATACCTGTCTCTTCTCCTGCTCATACCTGTCTCTTCTACTGCTCATACCTGTCTCTTCTCCTGCTCATACCTGTCTCTTTTCCTGCCACATAGACCTCTCCTCCTGCTCATACCTGTCTCTTCTTCTGCATATACACCTCTCCTCCTGCTCATACCTGTCTCTTCTCCTGCACATAGACCTCTCCTCCTGCTCATACCTGTCTCTTCTCCTGCACATAGACCTCTCCTCCTGCTCATACCTGTCTCTTCTCCTGATCATACCTGTCTCTTCTCCTGCTCATACCTGTCTCTTCTCCTGCTCATACCTGTCTCTTGTCCTCTCATAGACCTCTCCTGCTCATACCTGTCTCTTGTCCTCTCATAGATTTTCTCCTACTCATACCTGTCTCTTCTCCTGCTCATACCTGTCTCTTCTCCTGCTCATACCTGTCTCTTTTCCTGCACATAGACCTCTCCTCCTGCTCATACCTGTCTCTTCTCCTGCACATAGACCTCTCCTCCTGCTCATACCTGTCCTTCCTCCTCTCCTCCTGCTCATACCTGTCTCTTCTCCTGCACATAGACCTCTCCTCCTGCTCATACCTGTCTCTTCTCCTGCACATAGACCTCTCCTCCTGCTCATACCTGTCTCTTCTCCTGCACATAGACCTCTCCTCCTGATCATACCTGTCTCTTCTCCTGCACATAGATCCCTCCTCCTGCTCATACCTGTCTCTCCTCCTGCTCATACCTGTCTCTTCTCCTGATCATACCTGTCTCTTCTCCTGCACATAGACCTCTCCTCCTGCTCATACCTATCTCTTGCCCTCTCATAGACCTCTCCTCCTGCTCATACCTGTCTCTCTCCTGCACATAGACCTCTCCTCCTGCTCATACCTGTCTCTTCTCCTGCCACATAGACCTCTCCTCCTGCTCATACCTGTCTCTTCTCCTGTTCATACCTGTCTCTTCTCCTGCACATAGACCTCTCCTCCTGCTCATACCTGTCTCTTCTCCTGCACATAGACCTCTCCTCCTGCTCATACCTGTCTCTTCTTCTGCACATAGACCTCTCCTCCTGCTCATACCTGTCTCCTCTTCCATTCATACTTGTACATCTATTCATCTGACAGCTATACAGAACATGTGCATGTCTTCTTAATAGGACTCTGCCAGTAGTTTTGACCATTTTAAACTGCTGATAGCACTCTTTAGGGGTGGGGAGAGCAGTATAGACATACCTTTAGTGTGAATATGAACCTTTATTCTGCTAGATTCTGCTCTTGCCACTGCCCAGAAGGCAGTTTAGCATGGTCAAAACTGCTGACAGACCTCTTTAAAGGGCATCTGTCAGCAGTTTTGTCCCTATGACACTGGCTGACCTGTTACATGTGCGATTGATAGCTGAAGACATCTGTGTTGGTCCCATGTTCATATGTGCCTGCATTGCTGAGAAAAATGATGTTTTAATATATGCAAATGAGCCTCTGAGAGCAACGGGGGCGTTACCATTACACCTAGAAGCTCTGCTCTCTCTGCACTCTTCACTCTGATTAACAGAGCCACATAATATGATGTTTTTACTGTCTGGTCCTGTCAATCAAAGTGCTGGGGGCACCACCGTTGCAGAGAGAGCAGAGCCTCTAGGTGTAATGGTAACGCCCCCGTTGCTCCCAGAGGCTCATTTGCATATATTAAAACTTCATTTTTCTCAGCAATGGGGGCACATATGAACATGGGACCAATGTAGTTGTCTTTAGCTGCCAAGTGCACAATTAACAGGTCAGCCAGTGTCATAGGTACAAAACTGCTGACAGATGCCATTTAAATTACATCATCCCCTCATTGTCCCTATAGTATCATATAGTGATAATGTGAAGCCGCTCCGGGGCCCCATCACAATTGGGTCCACAGGAGGATCTTCTAGAGACCGGTCTGACCAGGTTAACATGAGAAATGTCCACATCTCTTGCAGGTTGTTCCCATGGGGTCGACAGATCTGCAGAGATCATTGTCTACGCTGATCGCTACAGATACCGCAAACATTACCAGGAGCTGGAGCTGGTCAGAGGGTTCATTGAAGGACTGGAGAATGCCACAAACCATCCGGTGATGCTGCACATGTACGACTATGACTTCAAGGGCTTCCAAGAACACTTCCGCAGCCATCCCGGAAGGGTCAGTTTCATCCCACAGAAAAAGTACATTGTGAATTTCATTAACTCCATGACGTGGAGACCACAGCCCGGCAGCGGCCGGAAGTCGCACATCCTCATCCTCATTGTTGGCGGCATGGACCCCTACCTGTTTACCAAGCCCAAAATACACAAGCTGCAGAGGGCTGGGGTGGAGATATTTGTGATGGGGTCCAAGATATTCCGGGACTATGAACTGTACGACATTGTGTCCTACCCACCAAAGACCCATCTATATGACCTGCTGGATTATCCCAGTCCTGACCGAGCTCTGTCCGCACTGGCGCAGTCAGTATGTCGCAGCATCGAGGTGAAGGGAAGACGTGCCAAGAAAGCTCGTAAGTGTCCTCTGTCCTCTCCTGTATATACTGGAGAGCACTGGACCCCCCGGGAATACCAGTCCTTCACTGTTCTCCATATTGTTGCAGATTTGCCATCTAGAAGTCTAGAAAATCTGACAACTCTTGGTGGTCAGGAAACTGCAGCAAGATGTGGTGTATCATCCAGGGATAGAAATAGAGGGGAGGATGGGGCTGGCAGTACCTGTGTCATTTAGGGCCTAGCAAACAATGGCCTCCTCCTCAGACATTGGGGTTCCTGGCACATGCTTTAACCAGCCTCAGTTGGATTTTGCTCATCATGGGCCCCATAGAAGCTAATTTTGTACAAAATTATTTGGGCCCGTCTGCCACACGTCAAGGCGATCTCTTTAAGAGATAGGAATTAGTGTTAGGTTCCCATCTTAAAGAGATCGCCTTAACGTGTGGCAGACAGGCCCAAATAACTTTGTACAAAATGTATTTGCCAAGAATCTCAATTTTGCAAAATAAGTGTAGCACTACATTTGGGGTACAGTGCAGTCTATGAACTGTGGTTGTCACTTTCTCCTCCCGTTTATTACCCATAATGCTTCTTTAAGAACTCAGCTATGAAGTATAGCATTCATGACCATTGTAAATATCAAGGAACGTGAAGAGATTCCCTCCTTATCCATCTTAATGCACTGATAACATGATCTTTCATCCTTCTGTTCCTCTCCAGTTTTGTCTCAAGTAAGGTTAGTGGATGGTGGAGACCGCTGCCAGGGAAGAGTGGAACTTCTCTACAACAACACCTGGGGCTCGCTGAGTGATGAACACTGGGACAGGCATGGAGCCGATGTCATCTGCAGGCAGTTGGGGTGTGGACCTTCTCTGGAGGCCATGAAAGGAGATGCATTTGGGCCAGGTTCTGGTAATATACTGGAGAAGGTGGATTGTACTGGAGATGAACATGACGTTTCAGAGTGTTTACTGGGAGCTTGGACTGAACCAGACTCAACGAGACTTCAGCACAGTGCGGGGGTCAGCTGCTTGTCTTCTGGTGAGTCTTATTAGCCCCTATTACTGATGTTCACCCTTCATGTTACTAACATGGCTTCCCTCCTACGGCCACACAGGTGCTGGCAATGTTCGACTGGTCAATGGCTCCGGGTCTTGTGATGGGATAGTGGAGGTTTCCTTGAATAATACATGGAACAGATTCTGCCTCTGGAAGTTTGATATACGAGAAGCTTCAGTGGTGTGCAGACAGATGGGATGTGGCCCTCTCGTGAAGATCCAGGAAAACGTGGGAGAAGCTGGTCTAGAGCAGAAGACAGTGGAAAAAAGTCATTGTTCTGGTGCAGAGTCTCAGATATCTGAATGTAGCCTCAGTGTCTGGAGCCCACAGCCATGTCCCTACAACATCCATGCAGGAATTGTCTGCTCCACAACAGGTGCGACCACCACAGTGGTTCTCTCGTATACACCATATACACATAGAGGGTATGTTTCTACTCATGTACATATTGAAGAGTGAGGTAGAGGTATACATAGAATGAACAGGGTGCAGTAATATCAAATTATGGTAACTTGTATGCTTAATCAATTGAGCACAATGCTGTGGGAATGACAGGAGGACACAGGAGAGGATAGGAGACGTGGCTATACCATCACCGATTCTCCACAGCACAGCTCCACTAATGATGTCTTCTCTTCTAGACATCACAGTAGACATGTCTATACCAACAACTGTTTCTCCATGGCACAGCTCCAACAGCGATGTCTTCTCCTAAAGACATAATAGTAGACATATCTATACCACCAGCTGGTCCTCCACATCTTATATGAGCCACTGATGTATTATCCTGTAGACCTCATAGTAAACACCTCTAACCACCAGCTGGTCCTCCAAATCTTATATGAGCCACTGATGTATTATCCTGTAGACCTCATAGTAAACACCTCTAACCACCAGCTGGTCCTCCACATCTTATATGAGCCACTGATGTATTATCCTGTAGACCTCATAGTAAACACCTCTAACCACCAGCTTGTCCTCCCACATCTTATATGAGCCACTGATGTATATCCTGTAGACCTCATAGTAAACACCTCTAACCACCAGCTTGTCCTCCACATCTTATATGAGCCACTGATGTATTAATCCTGTAGACCTCATAGTAAACACCTCTAACCACCAGCTGGTCCTCCACATCTTATTGAGCCACTGATGTATTATCCTGTAGACCTCATAGTAAAACACTCTAACCACCAGCTTGTCCTCCACATCTTATATGAGCACTGATGTATTATCCTGTAGACCTCATAGTAAACACCTCTAACCACCAGCTGGTCCTCCACATTTATATGAGCCACTGGTGTAATTCTCCTGTAGACCTCATAGTAAACACCTCTAACCACCAGCTGGTCCTCCACATTTATATGAGCCACTAGTGTATTCTCCTGTAGACCTCATAGTAAACACCTCTAACACCAGCTTGTCCTCCACATCTTATATGAGCCACTGATGTATATCCTGTAGACTATAGTAAACACCTCTAACCACCAGCTTGTCCTCCGCATCTATATGAGCCACTGGTGTATCTCCTGTAGACCTCATAGTAAACACCTCTAACCACCAGCTTGTCCTCCACATCTTATATGAGCCACTGATGTATTCTCCTGTAGACCTCATAGTAAACACCTCTAACTACCAGCTGGTCCTCCACATCTTATATGAGCCACTGGTGTATTCTCCTGTAGACCTCATAGTAAACACCTCTAACCACCAGCTTGTCCTCCACATCTTATATGAGCCACTGGTGTATTCTCCTGTAGACCTCATAGTAAACACCTATAACCACCAGCTGGTTTTCCACAGCATAGCTCCACCAATGATGTTGTCTCCTGTATACAGTACCTCATAGTAGACACATCTATACTGCCAGCTGGTTCTCTACAGCTCAGCTCCACCACTGTCTTCACCTGTAGAAGTCATAGTAGAAAGGTCTGTACCATCAGCTTGTCCTCCACAGCTCAGCTCCACCACTGAAGTCTTCCTCTGTAGACCACATAGTAGACATGTCTATACCACCAGCTGGTCTTTCATGGCTCAGCTTCACCACTGAAGTCTTCCTGTATACTCCACATAATACATACATCTATACCACCAACTGATCTTCCAGAGCTCAGTTCCACCACTGATGACTTCTCCTGTAGACCTCATAGCAGACATATCCACATCACCAGCTAATTGTCCACAGCTCAGCTCCACCACTGATGAATTCTTCTGTAGACCACATAGTAAACATGTACACATCACCAGCTAGTTATCCACAGCTCAGCTCCACCACTGAAGTCTTCCTCTGTAGACAATATAGTAGAAATGTCTATACCACCAGCTGGTTCTCCTCGGCTCCATTACTATCTTCTTCTGTAGACCACATAGTAGACATGTCTATACCACCAGCTGGTCTTCCATGGCTTAGCTCCACCACTGAAGTCTTCCTGTATACTCCACATAATACATATGTCTATACCACCAACGGATCTTCCACAGCTCACCTCCATCACTGAAGTCTTCCTCTGTAGACCACATAATAGACATGTCTATACCACCAGCTGGTTCTCCTCGGTTCCTTCACTATCTCCTTCTGTAGACCACATAGTAGACATGTCTATACCACCAGCTGGTTCTCTACAGCTCAGCTTCACCACTGATGTCTTCTCTTGTAGACCTTGTAGTAGACATAGCCATACCACCAGCTAGTTATCCACAGCTCAGCTCCACCACTGAAGTCTTCCTCTGTAGACCACATAGTAGACATGTCTATACCACCAGCTGGTCTTCCATGGCTCAGCTCCACCACTGAAATCTTCTTGTATACTCCACATAATACATACGTCCATACCACCAGCTGGTCATCCACAGCTTAGCTCCACCACTGATGTCTTCTCTTGTAGACCTTAAAGTAGACATATCCACATCACCAGCCACATCACTGAAATCTTCTTGTATACTCCACATAATACATACGTCCATACCACCAGCTGGTCATCCACAGCTCAACTCCACCACTGAAGTCTTCCTCTGTAGACCACATAGTAGACATGTCTATACCACCAGCTGGTTCTCCTCACCTCCTTCACTATCTTCTTCTGTAGACCTCATAGTACAGTAGATGTGGTCCCACATCTAGTTGCTCCTTGACACATCTCCTCTGTGTTCATCATCTTGAATTGTCTTTGTGTCTTGCACAGCTATTTCCAAGGTGTCGTTGACAGATGGAAGCAGCACGTGTTCTGGGAAAGTTCAGGTGTTCCAGGATAATAAATGGAACCTGGTGCCTGCATTTGAGTGGCATGTGGAGGAGGAGGCCGTGCTATGTAAGCAGCTTGGCTGTGGCCTCGCTATTGAGCGAGCTCTTGTCAAGGAGATGTCAATACGTCAAGGAAAAGACCCCCAAACAGATGTTCGCAGTATCTACTGTTCCGGCCACGAAGTGAGCCTGTCTGAATGTAGCTCTGTCTTGTCCAAAGGACACAAGTGTGAGTCTGGTGAAGCCGAAGTGCTGTGCTCACAATCAGGTACGAAGATTTAGAGCAATTAAGAGGACAAATCTGAGCAAATGTCAAGGCCTGAAGCCTGAGGCTGCACTACTGAGAGATTCTGACTGCTGTCATAGTGTTGTCATATAGACACCTTCCACATCAGCCACGTGTCTATAACCCTGTGCATATATACTATATATCCGTATGAGCCTTGTGTCCGTGTCCTGCTATATCATACCTACATCATCCATCTTCTCCTGCAGGAATATCTAAGGTCAGACTGGTTGGTGGAGAATCTGCGTGCTCAGGACGGGTGGAGGTATTCTACAACCAGGCCTGGGGCACCGTGTGTGATGACACATGGGATCTATCCAATGCCCATGTGGTGTGCAGACAAGTGGGCTGTGGACCTGCTCAGCGGGCCCCTAGAGGAGCACATTTCGGCCCTGGGTCTGGATCCATATGGCTGGAGAAACTGTTCTGTAACGGCACCGAGTCATCGATATCTCAGTGTGGAGGAGTCGTGTCCAAAAACAGTCTCTGCGTCCACTCACAGGACGCGGGCGTGATCTGTACAGGTGAGCATGTTGTCACCATCATAAAGGATATGTGATACAGGTGATCCTTATGTAATATCACACATGTAATACAGACATCCCAGTGTAATATCACACATGTAATACAGACATCCCCGTGTAATATCACACATGTAATACAGACATCCCCGTGTAATATCACACATGTAATACAGACATCCCTGGGTAATATCACACATGTAATACAGACATCCCCGGGTAATATCACACATGTAATACAGACATCCCAGTGTAATATCACACATGTAATACAGACATCCCAGTGTAATATCACACATGTAATACAGACATCCCCGTGTAATATCACACATGTAATACAGACATCCCAGTGTAATATCACATGTAATACAGATCCTGTGTAAATATCACACATGTAATACAGACATCCCCGTGTAATATCACACATGTAATACAGACATCCTCATGTAATATCACACATGTAATACAGACATTCCTGTATAATATCACACATGTAATACAGAAATCCCTGTGTAATATCACACATGTAATACAGACATCCCAGTGTAATATCACACATGTAATACAGACATCCCTGGGTAATATCACACATGTAATACAGACATCCCCGGGTAATATCACACATGTAATACAGACATCCCTGTGTAATATCACACATGTAATACAGACATCCCAGTGTAATATCACACCTGTAATACAGACATCCCAGTGTAATATCACACATGTAATACAGACATCCCTGGGTAATATCACACATGTAATACAGACATCCCCGGGTAATATCACACATGTAATACACACATACATCAGGTGTAATATCACACATGTAATACAGACATCCCAGTGTAATATCACACATGTATACAGACATTCCCAGTGTAATACATGTAATACAGAAATACATGAATACAGACATCCCAGTGTAATATCACACATGTAATACAGACATCACACACACAGTAATCACACTGTAATACAGACATCCCAGTGTAATATCACACATGTAATACAGACATCCCAGTGTAATATCACACATGTAATACAGACATCCCAGACATGTCACACATATACACACCATGTAATACAGACATCCCAGTGTAATATCACACATGTAATACAGACATCCCAGTGTAATATCACACATGTAATACAGACATACCCTTGTAATATCACACATGTAATACAGACATCCCCGGTAATATCACACATGTAATACAGACATCCACATGTAATAATCACACATGTAATACAGACATAAACCATGTAAAAACAACCCCACACACATGTACTACAGACATCCCAGTGTAATATCACACATGTAATACAGACATCCCAGATGTAATATCACACATGTAATACACATCCCTGTGTAATATCACACATGTAATACAGACATCCCCGTGTAATATCACACATCACATCCCTGTAATACAGACATTCCCGTGTAACATCACACATGTAATACAGACACCCGTGTAACATCACACTGTAATCACATGTAATATCACACTGTAATCAGACCCCGTGTTAATATCACACACATTACAGACATCGCCATGTGTAATATCACACAATGTAATACAGACATCCCTGTGTAATATCACAGCATGTAATACAGACATCCCTACAGACATCACACATGTAATAATGTATATCACACATGTAATACAGACATTCCCTGTAATATCACACATGTAATACAGACATCCCAGTGTAATATCACACATATAATACAGACATCCTGTGTAATATCACACATATAATACAGACAGCCCTGTGTAATATCACACATGTAATACAGACATCCCAGTGTAATATCACATACAGACACATATAATACAGACAGCCCTGTCTAATATCACACATGTAATAGACACATGTAACATACAAACCCCTTGTAACATCACACATGTACTACAGACAGCCCTGTGTAATATCACACATGTAATACAGACATCCCTGTGTAATATCACACATGTAATATTGATGTCTGAATGTAACATTATACCAATAACACAGGTTGTCACATGTCTGCTAACATGTGTGGTACATGGGTTCACATAATTATCTCTACATCTTGCCTTATTCCTTATTATCGGAGCCGATAACTGGAATTCTTTACTTTTACAGATAAAGAATCTTTGTAGCTGATGTCATGTGACCCCTGATCTGTGACATCATTGTGTCCCCTCCACGTGAACCCTGCCCCCACCACGCCTCCTATCAGTACTGAAAGCAAGAGTCTTGATGATGAATGTGATAGATGTGACGCTGATTAAAGAGAAGATCAGGAGTGGTTGTCTTATTGAAAGGTCAATAGTCCACATTATAATACCCAGGAGAAAACGAAAATGAAGTCTGTTCTGAGCAGAAAGCATCCTCTGACCGCGGCTGGTGACTGATCACGGGATCATTTACCATCACTGACCCCAAATATATTGTGTCCAAACATCTTCTGTAATCATTACCCAGCTCCAGGGCTCAGAGCGGCCTTCATCTTCCTCTTCTCTCAGTCTGCCTGCCTTCTCCATTCTTCTACTCTACCTTCTTATTCCCTCAACCTGCCTACCCTCTCCATCCTCCTATTCTGTTCATACTTCTGGATTCTCTATCTTCCTGCCCTCTTCACCTTCTCGCCCTCTCCATCTTCTCGCCCTCTCCATCTTTCTCGCCCTCTCCATCTTCTCGCCCTCCATCTTCTCGCCTCTCATCTTCCCCTCTTCACCTTCTCGCCCTCTCCATCTTTTCGCCCTCTCCATCTTTCTTCGCCCTCTCCATCTTCTCGCCCTCTTCATCTTCTCGCCCTCTCCATCTTTTTGCACTCTCCATCTCCCACACTCTCGATCTTCCTGCACTCTCCATCTTGCTGCCTTCTTCATCTTCTTGCCCTCTCTACCTTCCACCCTCTCCCTTTCTCCATCTCCCCACACACTCTCCATCTCCCCGCACTCTCCATCTCTCCGCACACTCTCCATCTCCCCGCACACTCTCCGTCTCCCCCACTCTCCATCTCCACACTCTCCATCTCCCCGCACACTCTCATCTCTCCGCACACTCCCTCTCCCGCACACTCTCCATCTCTCCGCACACTCTCCACTTCTCCATCTCTCCGCACACTCTCCATCTCTTCCATCTCCCCATCTCCACTCCCCGCACTCTCCATCTCCGCACACTCTCCATCTCCCCACACTCTCGCACACTCTCCATCTCCCCGCACACTCTCCATCTCCCCGCACACTCTCCATCTCCCGCATTCTCCCCTCTCCATCTGCGCCACACTCTCCATCTCCCGCACACTCTCCATCTCCCCGCACATCCATCTCCCCGCACACTCTCCATCCCCGCACACTCTCCATCTCCCGCATCTCCCGCACACTCTCCTTCCCCGCACACTCTCCATCTCCCCGCACTCTCCATCTCCTGCACTCCATCTCCCCGCACTCTCCATCTCCCTGCACTCCCTCTCATCTCCCCGCACACTCTCCATCTCCTGCACTCTCCACTCTCCATCTCCCTGCACTCTCCATCTCCCTGCATCTCCATCTCCCTGCATTCTCCATCTCCCCGCACACTCTCCATCTCCCCGCCACTCTCCATCTCCCCGCACACTCTCCATCTCCCCTGCACACTCTCATCTCCCGCACACTCCATCTCCACTCTCCCTCTCTGCACTCTCCCATCTCCGCACTCTCCATCTCCCTGCACCACTTCTCCATCTCCCCGCACACTCTCCATCTCCCACTCCATCCCCCACACTCTCCATCTCCCTGCACTCTCCATCTCCCTGCCTCTCCATCTCCACCGCGCACTCTCCATCTCCCCGCACACTCTCCATCTCCCCGCACACTCTCCATCTCCCCGCACACTCTCCATCTCCCTCCACTCTCCATCTCCCCACACTCATTCCCATCTCCCCGCACTCTCCATCTCCCCGCACACTCTCCATTCCCCGCATCCCCGCACACTCTCCATCTCCCACACTCTCCATCTCCCGCCACACTCTCCATCTCTCCATCTCCCTGCACTCTCCATCTCCCTGCACTCCCATCTCCCGCATGCACACTCTCCATCTCCCCGCACACTCTCCATCTCCATCTCCCCGCACACTCTCCATCTCCCTGCACTCTCACTCTCTCGCGCACTCTCCATCTCCCGCACACTCTCCATCTCCCCGCACACTCTCCATCTCCCCGCACATCTCCATCTCCCCGCACACTCTCGCCACTCTCCATCTCCCTGTATTCTCCATCTCTCGCGCACTCTCCATCTCCCTGCACACTCTCCATCCACTCACCCTCCATCTTCGTGCCATTAACCATCTTGCCACCGACTCCATCTTCTTCTCCAGCTTCTGCCCCATCCATCCTTCCTGCGCCCCCGTCATCTTCCCGTCCTCCTCATCTTCCTGCAATAACTTTGATGGTTTCTCTCAGAGTTGGTGGAAAACATCTCTTGAATGGTAGAACAGTTTAACACATTTACAAAGTCTCTCACTGAGGCCACCAGGAGAACCTAATACTCCAGGGATCAGGTTGTGCCCAAGATGGCTGCCGATTCTTGCCCAAACCTTCTGTGCCGTTATGGGTCTAGGGGAGGCTACTCCTTACCACAGCATGCCGCACCTAGGCCTTGTTCACAGGGTTACACGAGCTTCTGCATACAATGCCCTGGTGCCTCTGGGGGGGATCTGTGACGGGTAAAGGCCCTTTTACACGGGCCGATGTGTCTCTCTGCCCGAGCGCCGATCAGCGATATCGGCGCTCGGGCAGGGAGCCTTTACACGGCCCGATGAATCGAGCGCCGGGCCGCACGAGTGACACGACCCACTTCCAGTATCACCCTGACCCATTATAGCTGCATACAGATAATGTGCGCTCCAACAACTCCAGTGATTCCACAGGGTCTGGTCCCTAATATTACAGTTCAAGTCCTCAGTTCACAGTCCATTGACAGGGTTACCGCATCTTACAGCACCCAAAACCTGCCACAATATACTGTATGCTGCTATAGAGAGCTTCAGATAAACACTAGTTTTATGATGTTTTGCTGGAAATTACAGCTTCCACGACACACAATTTGGTTGAGCTGGGACAGCAGCTGGTCATTCACTTATTACAGATGGGAGACATCAGGACCTAGTGCTGAACTGAAGAATCATAACGATGAGAACGGGAGGTCCCAGTACTGAACTAAAGAAAACATTAAGATGGATGACATCAGGTCCCAGTACTGAACTACCGAAACATGAAGGTCCTACTGCTGAG
>ONZH01027460.1:0-41903 GCA_900303285.1 Rhinella marina | reverse complement strand
TATGTGTCTTTAATAAACTCAAATTTATCAAAACAATTCATTGGTGAAAGGACCCCTTCTCTAACATGACCTTTCTAATGACGACAATTGTGTGAGAGATTAATCACCTTAAGAAGTCGACCCATCTGTGTCATTTAATGTTGCCATACGCCTCTTGTGGACATTGAATGTTGATTGTCCCCGCGATGGTATGGCCTCCTTTTTCTTGGATACGTATCCCTCCTGTCCGTATATCGCGGTGTCGGATAAAAATCCCCACTTGTACTTTGTTCGGGGTAGTGATAATTTTTCATTTGATATTTAGTGTACATTATCGTCCCTCCTTGACTCGATATTACCCGCATGTTTCCACTTATGCTGTTTTTTTCTCAAAATCAGTTTTGTCCGTTTGAATTTGGATTTCTTCCAACATATATCCTTATCATATTTTTCCAATATATCCTTCAAGTGTAGATAAAACGTTGCAACCTTATCTTTGCAAATGACGCCAGTCTCTTCTCCATTCAACAATTTTTGTTTAGGTCCGCAGCAGTCCCTATCGTGATCAATCAACATATCATCATGATTTGGAGCATTGAAAGTCCTGTTCCATATTGATTTAAATTCGGGGTCACTTCCCAGCAGGGATTTTGGACTCAAACCTCTAGGTATATGGAGCATTTCATATATTCTCCAAACTTTAATTTCCACCAACTCTCGTAACTAATTTGTTGATTCCGTGATATCCATGCTAAGTTTGTTAAGTCATTGGACTAACAGGTTCATAGCCTCATTAAAGACTGATTTAGTTGAACTCCATGGGCCTCCCTGATCCCATCAACATACTAAACGCCATAGTGACCAGAGAACAACTATTCATACAATAATACTTGGTGCCCACACCCCAGAATGTGTGGGAACTCCACACCAAGAACTCAAATGGAAAATGTGATGAGGGGGCACACCAGAATAACCAATGGAGTTGCTGGTTCAAGTTTCTGGAACAAAAACGCACTATCCAACCGTACAAAAAGACAGACCAAAATTTAGACCGCACCTCCAAAAATATATATTTTATTTAATTCAACCTACTAGCACATGATTAAAATTGTATACAATTTTAAAAACAAACAAGATTCTAAAGTGTGCCGAGCTATGATAGGCTCTCCCTTCCTCAGACAGCAAAAATTTATTGTATACATCCCACATCTAATAGTAATATAACATGATTGAGCAAAATAAAAAAAATTTTCAAGAATACATGACATGATTCAAGAAATGTGACATCCAAAAAAGTAAATCAAATGCATCATCAAATAAATACTCATCTCATAGGCATGTGTGGAGTCGTGCTGCCAATGAGGGTGTCAGATCCCCACGCGTATCGCTGATCTAGTCAGCTTCCTCAGGGGTAGCATAATAGTTATGCAAGTGCCAGTATTTATGTGTAACATAATTAAATAAATTAGCAATACCTGTGGCAATAGTGGTTTCCAATCATGTCGGCATTTCAACTATAGCGTCCATTGATGACCAGTACGCATGCATCCTCCGGCCGGAAATATGACCCGGAAGTGAATGCCATTTCAGAATGAGAGAGATATCATTTAAGATATTATTATTCAAAATATTTCAACAAATATCTAGGGAGGTACCCGGTTATTGATTAAAGATAATCCATATCCGGTTACAAATAGAGTTTGGAGAAGGAATCCAATATAAATGCAAACAGAGCAATAAAGTTCACTTCCGGGTGAATTCCGGAGGATGAGTTCTTCACAAAACACGTCATTTTGTAATCACCTGGTACGTACGTGCTGAACAGACATGCCGACTAGTTCACTGCCGGGCCGATGCGTTCCAAAATGCGTTCCAAAGTCCGGAGCGCCCAAACTAGCGCTCCAGGCCGTGAAAGAAGCCGGAAAACATCACCCAGCCAATAACAATGTAAAACTGTTCAACAGCATGACTAAATAAAAATATAAAAATACAAAAATAAAAAACAAAAAACAATGGAAACAATAAAGCCAAACAATGAAACCTATAGAATGACAAACAATGGAGCAACCATATCAAAAACCAAAAAGTGCACCCAAATATAAGTCATAACTGTTATTTTTATTATTCAATTTTTGTCTTATAATATTGTTCATATAATTAAATTTTATTCTATTCCTTATCATAACAATTAATAACAATATAGACAATTATTATTCTATTGTATCTATGATTTTTATTTGTTATTTTCTACTATTTTATTATTTTTTTATTATTTTATTATTATATTATTATTTATTTTTTTTCCTTATTTATTTATTTATTTATTATTTATACTTTATTTTCCCTTTCTACTTTTTAACCTCCTTTTACATAATTATTTTTAATTTTTTCAATATTTTTTCTTTTTTCTTTTTTCAACCCTTGACTCTAATTTATTTCCTTATATTATTTAATAATTTATTTACTTCTTTGATTTGTTTGTTAATTCCATGTGCCCGTCATTTAAAAAAAAAAAAAAAACAAAAAAAAAAAAGGATACATTTATATGTAATATTGTTGCCATACCGCATATTTTAGATGAGTTTCTTGTTACAATCTTCTTTTTAAAAGCTCATTAAAACACCAAAGGGAGAGCTAGTGGGTCATTCAATTTTCAATTCATTATTTCATCTTTAGGTCTTGTTATTATCTTTGGTGGTGTGTCATCATTGGTCGTCAATTTCAATCATTCATTGTCATCTTATAGGTCTTGTTAATGTTCTTGGTGATGTATCACTCATAAGAATCTTGTCCCAGGTTTTGTAGGAAGTTCGTGAAGGATCCGAAGATCATATAGAAACACCCGTGTATGTGTGTGCTATAAAATAAAAACAACAAAAGTCAATAAAAACCCTAAACAACAACAACAAAATCAACATAACCAAAGTGCACAAACAATGTCAGATTTCTAAATCAGACATCAATATAGTGAATTGAAATCAATTATAAAAACCAATGAAGGTCAATTCTTCGTTTAAACCCCTAGGTGCCAAAGAATCCAGAACATATATCCATCTGGATTCAGATTTCAAATTAAACGGGACATACCGGTGCTCCTCCTTAATATTAGTGCTAATCCTTTCAAGCCCTATTATTTTGATCCCCCTACAGATACCTCCATGATGATCCAAAAAATGACTGGCCACCGAAGATAAGGGTTTCTCCTTTTTAGTCCTGTCCCGCCTTGCAAGACCAATGTTTGAGAGATGTTGTTGTGCCCTTCGCCGTAGTTCTTGTTGAAGTTTGTCCAACGTATGTCTTGCCACAAGGGCAAATTAAGGCATAAATCACAATTTTGGGTCCGACAGTTTAATTGTAGTCCCGTCACGCGAATATTAGAGCCGTCCACCGGGTTAATAAAACTGTCTGTTCCCAGCATGTACTGGCATACATTACAATTTCCCACAGGCATATGTCCCTTTTATGCTGGTTCCAGTACCCAATATTTCTACGGGACGTTGAAAGTGGACTTCTGACCAATTTGTTCTTTAAGATTTGGGGCCCGACGTGCAACAATACGTGGTCTCTCATCAATATATTGGGCCAACCTCTTATCTGTGTTAAAAAGGTACCAATGGTATTCAAATATTATATAAGTCCTTCCATTGATTGTTATAACGACTTATCAGACGTACCTTATTGTGACGAACCCTCGATACGGTTTTAAGCAGGGCTTTCGATCTGGCCCCACTGGCCTTCATTATAAGCCTTGGACATCACTCGTTTCGGGTAGCCCCTTTGTTGAAATCGGTGCAGTTAAATTAGCTGATTCTCTTTTTAAAATATCCACAGCTGTACAATTACGACGCAATCTCAAAGAATTGTCCCTTTGGGTATTCCATTTCTCAGATGACCGGATGAAAGCTCCTATAATGTAACAAGCTGTTTATCGCTGTATTTTCTATATAAGGATGTGGCCAAACCTCCATCTCTATGTCGGACTTTTAAGTCCAAAAAGTCAACTTCCGTATCAGAGAGATTATGCGTAAGATGGATATTGAAGGGGTTGTTATTCAAGGTCGTAATGAATTCCACAACATCCCTCCCTTGAGCCCTGCCAAAGAGAAGAAGATGTCATCAATAAAAACGGAACCAGCCCATCACACACTCCTGGAAGCACCCAACGGGAACACGTGTGCCTCCTCCCACCAACCTAAAAATAGGTTGGCATAAGAGGGGGCACAACGAGCCCCCATTGCTGGTCCCGGAACCTGTTTAAAGAAAACTCGATCAAAGACAAAATAATTGTGGTGTAAAATAAAATCCAGGAGACTCACCAGGAATGTGCGGTGAGCCGGGTCCCCAATCTCCGATTTGGTGAAAAAATACCTCACTGCAGAGATGCCATCCATATGTGAAATGTTAGAGTACAGTGCCTCAACATCACATGTTACAAGGAGTAAGCCATCCGAAACTTCCAAATTTTCCAATTTTTCAATCAGATGCATGGAATCTCTTATATAGGAGCGCAAGCCTAAAACCAACGGTTGAAGAAAAAATCCACATAAATACAGGCTTGTTCGCAAAGACTCCCAATTCCCGCTACATAGGACGTCCGGGAGGATTGTCCAAATCTTTGTGCACTTTGGGCAACAAGTAAAAAGTAGGGACTACCGGATGATATACCTTTAAGAAGTGTAGTTCTCTTTTTGTAATAATTTTGAATGCAAATGCTGTATCCAATAAGCTATCAAATCTTCTCTTAAAGGTATCAGTCGGGTCTGATGGTAGAGGAGTATAGAAGGTCCTGTTATTTAACTGCCTTTTAGCTTCATTTAAATATTTTCTCTAGATCCCAAAGCACTACATTGCCACCTTTATCCGCTTCTTTAATCACAAAAAGTGGATTCTGTTGTAAATTCCGTATGGTGGTCAATTCTTGTTGCGTCATATTCTTACTCCGGATCTTATTAGGCTGCAGTTTACGAATCTCCTGTAAGATTGCTTGAAAAAAGAAAATTGATATTAGGGAACAAACTCAAAGAGGGGTGTAATAGTGGATGGACGTTGTAATGTAAATTTGTCTCCTACCCAATTGTTAGTTCATTTTCACGTAGAAGATCCATAAGATCTAGAAAGACCTCCCGTTCATCTTCTGCAAGTTGTTGTATCAAAGAAAGGTTTGATCAATACAATAATTTGAAGCAAAGTTGTCTACAAAAAAGATTATGTGTCTTAATAAACTCAAATTTATCCAAAAACAATCATTGGTGAAAAGGACCAACCCCTTCTCTAACCAATGACCTTTCTAATGACGACAATTGTGTTGTGTAGAGAGATTAATCACCTTAAGAGAGTCCGGACCCATCTGTGTTGCCATTAATGTTGCATACGCCTCTTGTGGAACATTGAATGTTGATTGTCCCGCGATGGTATGGCCTCCTTTTTCCTTGGATTTACCGTTAATCCCTCCTGGTCCGGTATCGTCGCTGTGTCGGATAAAAAATCCCCTTCACTTGTACTTTGTTCCGGGGTAAGCTGATACATTTTTCATTGATACATTTTTAGATGTCACATTATCGTCCCTAACTCGTCTATGACCTCGCATATTACCCGCATGTTTCCACTTATAGGCCTGTTTTTTCTCAAAATCAGTTTTGTCACGTTGGAATTTGGATTTCTTCCCCAACATGATATCCTTATCATATTTTCCAATATATCCTTCAAGTGTAGATAAAACGTTGCAACCTTATCTTTGTCAAATGACGCCAGTCTCTTCCTCCATTTCCAACAATTTTTTGTTTAGTGTCACGCAGCAGTTCCCTATCGTGATCCAATCAACATACTTATCATGATTTTGGAGCATTGAAAAAGTCCCTGTTCCCATATTGATTTAAATTCGGGGTCACTTCCCAGGCAGGGAATTTCTGGACCCTCAAACCTCTAGGTACTATGGAGCATTTCATATATTCCTCCAAACTTCTAATGTTCCCACCAAACTCTCGTAACTAATTTGTGTGATTCCGTGATATCCCATGCTAAGTTGTTTTAAAGTCATTGGACTCAACAGGTTCCATAGCCTCATTAAAGACTGAATTTTGGTTTGGGAACTCCATGTGGCCTCCCCTATCCTCAATACTAAACGCCATAGTGACCAAGAGAACAACACTATTCAATACAATTATAACTTGGGGTGCCACACCCCAGAATGTGTGGGAACTCCACACCAAGAACTCAAATGGAAAATGTGATGAGGGGGCACACCAGAATAACCAATGGAGTGCTGGTCAAGGTCTGGAACAAAACCACTATCCAACCGTACAAAAAGACAGACCAAATTAGACCGCACCTCCAAAAATATATATTTTATTTAATTCAACCTACTAGCACATGATTAAAAATTGTATACAAATTTAAAAACAACAAGATCTAAAGGGCCGAGCTATGATAGGCTCTCCCTTCCCCTCAGACAGCAAAATTTATTGTAACATCCCACACTAATAGTAATATAACATGATTGAGCAAAATAAAAAAATTTTCAAGAATACATGACATGATTCAAAGAAATGTGACATCCAAAAAGTAAATCAAATGCATCATCAAATAAATACTCATCTCATAGGGCATGTGTGAGTCGTCGCTGCCATGAGGGTCAGATCCCCAGCGTATCGCTGATCTAGTCAGCTTCCTCAGGGGTAGCAATAATAGTTTATGCAAGTGCCAGTATTTATGTGTAACATAATTAAATAAATTAGCAATACCTGTGGCAATAGTGGTTCCAATCATGGTCGGCATTTCAAACCTATAGCGTCCATTGATGACCAGTACGCAATGCATCCTCCCGGCCGGAAATATGACCCGGAAGTGAATGCCATTTCAGAATGAGAGAGATATCATTTAAGAATATTATTATTCAAAATATTTCAACAAAAATATCTAGGGAGGTACCCGGTTATTGATTAAAGATAATCCATATCCGGTTACAAATAGAGTTTGGAGAAGGAATCCAATATAAATGCAAACAGAGCAATAAAGTTCACTTCCGGGTGAATTCCGGAGGATGAGTTCTTCACAAAACACGTCATTTTGTATCACCTGGTACGTACGTGCTGAACAGACATGCGCACTAGTTCACTGCCGGGCCGATGCGTTCCAAAATGCGTTCCAAAGTCCGGAGCGCCCAAAACTAGCGCTCCAGGCCGTGGAAAGAAGCCGGAAAACATCACCCCAGCCAATAAAACAATGTATAAACTGTTCAACAGCATGACTAAATAAAAATATAAAAATACAAAAAATAAAAACAAAAAACAATGGAAACAATAAAGCCAAACAATGAAACCTATAGAATGACAAACAATGGAGCAACCATATCAAAAACCAAAAAGTGCACCCAAATATAAGTCATAACTGTTATTTTTATTATTCAATTTTTGTCTTATAATATAATTGTCATATAATTAAATTTTATTCTATTCCTTATCAATAACAATTAATAACAATATAGACAATTATTTATTCTATTGTATCTAATGATTTTTATTTGTTATTTTTCCCTACTATTTTTTTATTTTTTTATTAATTTATTATATATTATTATTTAATTTATTTATTTTTTTCTTTATTTATTTATTATTTATAGATACTTTAATTTCTCCCCTTCCTACTTTTTAAACCCTTCCTTTTACATAATTATTTTTATTTTTTTCAATTTTTTTCTTTTTCTTTTTTCACCCTTGGACTCTATTTATTTCCTATATTTATTTAATATTTATTTACTTCTTTGATTGTTGTTTATTCCATTGCCCGTCATAAAAAAAAAAAAAAAAAAAAAAAAAAAAAAAAAGGATACATTTATATGTATAATTGTTGCCCATAAGGCATATTTTTAGATGAGTTCTTGTTACATCTTTCTTTTTTAAAAGCTCATCAAAACACAAAGGGAGACAGGGTCATCAAATTCATCATTATTTCATCTTTAGGTTCTTGTTTATTATCTTGGTGGTGTGGTCATCATGGTCGTCAATTTCAATCATTATTTCATCTTAGGGTCTTGGTTAATGTCTTGGTGATGTATCATCATTAAGATCTTGTCCCAGGTTTTGTAGGGAAGTTCGGTGAAAGGATCCGAAGATCATATAATGAAACAGCCCGTGTATGGTGTGTGCGCTATAAAAATAAAAACAAACAAAAGTCAATAAAAACCCTAAACAAACAACAACAAAAAATCAACATAAACCAAAGTGCACAAACAATGTCAGATTTCTAAATCAGACATCAATATAGTGAATTGGGTTTTTATAATTGATTTCAATTCACTATATTGATGTCTGATTTAGAAATCTGACATTGTTTGTGCACTTTGGTTATGTTGATTTTTGTTGTTGTTTGTTTAGGGTTTTTATTGACTTTTGTTGTTTTTATTTTATAGCCACACACATACACGGGTGTTTCTATATGATCTTCGGATCCTTTCACGAACTTCCCTACAAAACCTGGGACAAGATCTTATGATGATACATCACCAAGACATTAACAAGACCTAAAGATGAAATAATGATGAAATTGACGACCATGATGACACACCACCAAGATAATAACAAGACCTAAAGATGAAATAATGATGAAATTGATGACCCTGTCTCCCTTTGTGTTTTGATGAGCTTTAAAAAGAAGATGTAACAAGAACTCATCTAAAATATGCCTATGGCAACAATATACATATAAATGTATCCTTTTTTTTTTTTTTTTTTTTTTTTTTTTTTTTATGACGGGCAATGGAATAACAACAAATCAAAGAAGTAAATAAATATTAAATAAATATAGGAAATAAATAGAGTCAAGGGTGAAAAAAGAAAAAGAAAAAAATGAAAAAATAAAAATAATTATGTAAAAGGAAGGTTAAAAAGTAGGAAGGGGAGAAATAAAGTATAATAATAAATAAATAAATAAATAAAGAAAAAATAAATAAATAAATAATAATATATAATAAATAATAAAAATAATAAAAATAGTAGAAAATAACAAATAAAAATCATTAGATACAATAGAATAAATAATTGTCTATATTGTTATTAATTGTTATTGATAAGGAATAGAATAAAATTTAATTATATGACAATTATATTATAAGACAAAAATTGAATAATAAAAATAACAGTTATGACTTATATTTGGGTGCACTTTTTTGGTTTTTGATATGGTTGCTCCATTGTTTGTCATTCTATAGGTTTCATTGTTTGGCTTTATTGTTTCCATTGTTTTTGTTTTTTATTTTTTGTATTTTTTATATTTTTATTTAGTCATGCTGTTGAACAGTTTATACATTGTTTTATTGGCTGGGGTGATGTTTTCCGGCTTCTTTCCACGGCCTGGAGCGCTAGTTTTGGGCGCTCCGGACTTTGGAACGCATTTTGGAACGCATCGGCCCGGCAGTGAACTAGTGCGCATGTCTGTTCAGCACGTACGTACCAGGTGATACAAAATGACGTGTTTTGTGAAGAACTCATCCTCCGGAATTCACCCGGAAGTGAACTTTATTGCTCTGTTTGCATTTATATTGGATTCCTTCTCCAAACTCTATTTGTAACCGGATATGGATTATCTTTAATCAATAACCGGGTACCTCCCTAGATATTTTGTTGAAATATTTTGAATAATAATATTCTTAAATGATATCTCTCTCATTCTGAAATGGCATTCACTTCCGGGTCATATTTCCGGCCGGGAGGATGCATGCGTACTGGTCATCAATGGACGCTATAGGTTTGAAATGCCGACATGATTGGAACCACTATTGCCACAGGTATTGCTAATTTATTTAATTATGTTACACATAAATACTGGCACTTGCATAACTATTATTGCTACCCCTGAGGAAGCTGACTAGATCAGCGATACGCGTGGGGATCTGACCCTCATGGCCAGCACGACTCACACATGCCCTATGAGATGAGTATTTATTTGATGATGCATTTGATTTACTTTTTTGGATGTCACATTTCTTTGAATCATGTCATGTATTCTTGAAAATTTTTTTATTTTGCTCAATCATGTTATATTACTATTAGTGTGGGATGTTACAATAAATTTTGCTGTCTGAGGGAAGGGAGAGCCTATCATAGCTCGGCCCTTTAGATCTTGTTGTTTTTAAATTTGTATACAATTTTTAATCATGTGCTAGTAGGTTGAATTAAATAAAATATATATTTTTGGAGGTGCGGTCTAATTTGGTCTGTCTTTTTGTACGGTTGGATAGTGGTTTTGTTCCAGACCTTGACCAGCACTCCATTGGTTATTCTGGTGTGCCCCCTCATCACATTTTCCATTTGAGTTCTTGGTGTGGAGTTCCCACACATTCTGGGGTGTGGCACCCAAGTTATATTGTATTGAATAGTGTTGTTCTCTTGGTCACTATGGCGTTTAGTATTGAGGATAGGGAGGGCCACATGGAGTTCCCAACTAAATTCAGTCTTTAATGAGGCTATGGAACCTGTTGAGTCCAATGACTTTAAACAACTTAGCATGGATATCACGGAATCACACAAATTAGTTACGAGAGTTTGGTGGAACATTAGAAGTTTGGAGGAATATATGAAATGCTCCATAGTACCTAGAGGTTTGAGGGTCCAGAAATTCCCTGCCTGGGAAGTGACCCCCGAATTTAAATCAATATGGGAACAGGGACTTTTTCAATGCTCCAAAATCATGATGAGTATGTTGATTGATCACGATAGGGAACTGCTGCGTGACACTAAACAAAAATTGTTGGAAATGGAGAAGAGACTGGCGTCATTTGACAAAGATAAGGTTGCAACGTTTTATCTACACTTGAAGGATATATTGGAAAAATATGATAAGGATATCATGTTGGGGAAGAAATCCAAATTCCAACGTGACAAAACTGATTTTGAGAAAAAACAGGCCTATAAGTGGAAACATGCGGGTAATATGCGAGGTCATAGACGAGTTAGGGACGATAATGTGACATCTAAAAATGTATCAATGAAAAATGTATCAGCTACCCCCGGAACAAAGTACAAGTGAAGGGGATTTTTTATCCGACACCAGCGACGATACCGGACCAGGAGGGATTACGTAAATCCAAGAAAAAGGAGGCCATACCATCGCGGGGACAATCAACATTCAATGTTCCACAAGAGGCGTATGCAACATTAAATGGCAACACAGATGGGTCGGACTCTCTTAAGGTGATTAATCTCTCTACACACCAATTGTCGTCATTAGAAAGGTCATTGTTAGAGAAGGGGTTGTCCTTTTCACCAATGATTGTTTTGGATAAATTTGAGTTTATTAAAGACACATATCTTTTTTGTAGACAACTTTGCTTCAAATTATTGTATGATCAACCTTCTTTGATACAACAACTTGCAGAAGATGAACGGGAGGGTCTTTCTAGATCTTATGGATCTTCTACGTGAAAATGAACTACAATTGGGTAGGAGACAATTTACATTACAACGTCCATCCACTATTACACCCTCTTTGAGTTTGTTCCCTAATATCAATTTCTTTTTTCAAGCAATCTTACAGGAGATTCGTAAACTGCAGCCTAATAAGATCCGGAGTAAGAATATGACGCAACAAGAATTGACCACCATACGGAATTTACAACAGAATCCACTTTTTGTGATTAAAGAAGCGGATAAAGGTGGCAATGTAGTGCTTTGGGATCTAGAGAAATATTTAAATGAAGCTAAAAGGCAGTTAAATAACAGGACCTTCTATACTCCTCTACCATCAGACCCGACTGATACCTTTAAGAGAAGATTTGATAGCTTATTGGATACAGCATTTGCATTCAAAATTATTACAAAAAGAGAACTACACTTCTTAAAGGTATATCATCCGGTAGTCCCTACTTTTTACTTGTTGCCCAAAGTGCACAAAGATTTGGACAATCCTCCCGGACGTCCTATTGTAGCGGGAATTGGGAGTCTTTGCGAACAAGCCTGTATTTATGTGGATTTTTTTCTTCAACCGTTGGTTTTAGGCTTGCGCTCCTATATAAGAGATTCCATGCATCTGATTGAAAAATTGGAAAATTTGGAAGTTTCGGATGGCTTACTCCTTGTAACATGTGATGTTGAGGCACTGTACTCTAACATTTCACATATGGATGGCATCTCTGCAGTGAGGTATTTTTTCACCAAATCGGAGATTGGGGACCCGGCTCACCGCACATTCCTGGTGAGTCTCCTGGATTTTATTTTACACCACAATTATTTTGTCTTTGATCGAGTTTTCTTTAAACAGGTGTCCGGGACCGCAATGGGGGCTCGTTGTGCCCCCTCTTATGCCAACCTATTTTTAGGTTGGTGGGAGGAGGCACACGTGTTCCCGTTGGGTGCTTTCCAGGAGTGTGTGATGGGCTGGTTCCGTTTTATTGATGACATCTTCTTTCTTTGGCAGGGCTCAAGGGAGGGATGTGTGGAATTCATTACGACCTTGAATAACAACCCCTTCAATATCCATCTTACGCATAATCTCTCTGATACGGAAGTTGACTTTTTGGACTTAAAAGTCCGACATAGAGATGGAGGTTTGGCCACATCCTTATATAGAAAAAATACAGCGATAAACAGCTTGTTACATTATAGGAGCTTTCATCCGGGTCATCTGAGAAATGGAATACCAAAGGGACAATTCTTGAGATTGCGTCGTAATTGTACAGCTGTGGATGACTTTAAAAGAGAATCAGCTAATTTAACTGCACGATTTCAACAAAGGGGCTACCCGAAACGAGTGATGTCCAAGGCTTATAATGAAGCCAGTGGGGCAGATCGAAAAGCCCTGCTTAAACCGGTATCGAGGGTTCGTCACAATAAGGTACGTCTGATAAGTCGTTATAACAATCAATGGAAGGACTTATATAATATTTTGAATACACATTGGTACCTTTTAACAACAGATAAGAGGTTGGCCCAATATATTGATGAGAGACCACGTATTGTTGCACGTCGGGCCCCAAATCTTAAAGACAAATTGGTCAGAAGTCACTTTCAACGTCCCCGTAGAAATATTGGTACTGGAACCAGCATAAAAGGGACATATGCCTGTGGAAATTGTAATGTATGCCAGTACATGCTGGGAACAGACAGTTTTATTAACCCGGTGGACGGCTCTAATATTCGCTTACGGGACTACATTAACTGTCGGACCCAAAATGTGATTTATGCCTTAATTTGCCCTTGTGGCAAGACATACGTTGGACAAACTTCACAAGAACTACGGCGAAGGGCACAACAACATCTCTCAAACATTGGTCTTGCAAGGCGGGACAGGACTAAAAAGGAGAAACCCTTATCTTCGGTGGCCAGTCATTTTTTGGATCATCATGGAGGTATCTGTAGGGGGATCAAAATAATAGGGCTTGAAAGGATTAGCACTAATATTAGGGGAGCACCGGTTATGTCCCGTTTATTGAAATCTGAATCCAGATGGATATATGTTCTGGATTCTTTGGCACCTAGGGGTTTAAACGAAGAATTGACCTTCATTGGTTTTTATAATTGATTTCAATTCACTATATTGATGTCTGATTTAGAAATCTGACATTGTTTGTGCACTTTGGTTATGTTGATTTTTGTTGTTGTTTGTTTAGGGTTTTTATTGACTTTTGTTGTTTTTATTTTATAGCCACACACATACACGGGTGTTTCTATATGATCTTCGGATCCTTTCACGAACTTCCCTACAAAACCTGGGACAAGATCTTATGATGATACATCACCAAGACATTAACAAGACCTAAAGATGAAATAATGATGAAATTGACGACCATGATGACACACCACCAAGATAATAACAAGACCTAAAGATGAAATAATGATGAAATTGATGACCCTGTCTCCCTTTGTGTTTTGATGAGCTTTAAAAAGAAGATGTAACAAGAACTCATCTAAAATATGCCTATGGCAACAATATACATATAAATGTATCCTTTTTTTTTTTTTTTTTTTTTTTTTTTTTTTTTTATGACGGGCAATGGAATAACAACAAATCAAAGAAGTAAATAAATATTAAATAAATATAGGAAATAAATAGAGTCAAGGGTGAAAAAAGAAAAAGAAAAAAATGAAAAAAATAAAAATAATTATGTAAAAGGAAGGTTAAAAAGTAGGAAGGGGAGAAATAAAGTATAAATAATAAATAAATAAATAAATAAAGAAAAAATAAATAAATAAATAATAATATATAATAAATAATAAAAAATAATAAAAATAGTAGAAAATAACAAATAAAAATCATTAGATACAATAGAATAAATAATTGTCTATATTGTTATTAATTGTTATTGATAAGGAATAGAATAAAATTTAATTATATGACAATTATATTATAAGACAAAAATTGAATAATAAAAATAACAGTTATGACTTATATTTGGGTGCACTTTTTGGTTTTTGATATGGTTGCTCCATTGTTTGTCATTCTATAGGTTTCATTGTTTGGCTTTATTGTTTCCATTGTTTTTTGTTTTTTATTTTTTGTATTTTTTATATTTTTATTTAGTCATGCTGTTGAACAGTTTATACATTGTTTTATTGGCTGGGGTGATGTTTTCCGGCTTCTTTCCACGGCCTGGAGCGCTAGTTTTGGGCGCTCCGGACTTTGGAACGCATTTTGGAACGCATCGGCCCGGCAGTGAACTAGTGCGCATGTCTGTTCAGCACGTACGTACCAGGTGATACAAAATGACGTGTTTTGTGAAGAACTCATCCTCCGGAATTCACCCGGAAGTGAACTTTATTGCTCTGTTTGCATTTATATTGGATTCCTTCTCCAAACTCTATTTGTAACCGGATATGGATTATCTTTAATCAATAACCGGGTACCTCCCTAGATATTTTGTTGAAATATTTTGAATAATAATATTCTTAAATGATATCTCTCTCATTCTGAAATGGCATTCACTTCCGGGTCATATTTCCGGCCGGGAGGATGCATGCGTACTGGTCATCAATGGACGCTATAGGTTTGAAATGCCGACATGATTGGAACCACTATTGCCACAGGTATTGCTAATTTATTTAATTATGTTACACATAAATACTGGCACTTGCATAACTATTATTGCTACCCCTGAGGAAGCTGACTAGATCAGCGATACGCGTGGGGATCTGACCCTCATGGCAGCACGACTCACACATGCCCTATGAGATGAGTATTTATTTGATGATGCATTTGATTTACTTTTTTGGATGTCACATTTCTTTGAATCATGTCATGTATTCTTGAAAATTTTTTTATTTTGCTCAATCATGTTATATTACTATTAGTGTGGGATGTTACAATAAATTTTGCTGTCTGAGGGAAGGGAGAGCCTATCATAGCTCGGCCCTTTAGATCTTGTTGTTTTTAAATTTGTATACAATTTTTAATCATGTGCTAGTAGGTTGAATTAAATAAAATATATATTTTTGGAGGTGCGGTCTAATTTGGTCTGTCTTTTTGTACGGTTTGATCACCGATAAGCGTACACGCCTGTCAACTGACAGCGCTGACAGGCTGACGCTTATTAAAATGAACAAAGCCTGGATTTCACCGGAATTCAAATCTCCTCCGGGGGAAAGCAGCTAAAGATTTAAATAACTTATGTATCCGATTCCTCCTCTGTACTCCTCCTCCTACTCCTCCTCCATATCGTCTTTGCCTAATGCTGACCCAAAAAACGCCATTTTTTAGAGGTCCAACTGGCACTCTTTTAGCACAATTTTTAAGGAGGGCCCCCTACAGGCCCTCTCTTCAAACTATTTTTCAGGAGGGCCCCCTACAGGCCCTCTATTCAAACAATTTTTCCAGAGGTCCACCTACAGGCCCTCTATTCAAACAATTTTTCCAGAGTTCCACCTACAGGCCCTCTCTTCAAACAATTTTTCAGGAGGGCCCCCTACAGGCCCTCTATTCAAACAATTTTTCCGGAGGTCCACCTACAGGCCCTCTCTCCAATTCCAGTTCCAAGTTTTATTTGCGCATACTGCATACATTTTTATTTTTGGGATAGGTGTGAAAAATAATATTTCTTGCGAATCTATATTGCCCAACATTGGATACGGTAGCAAGTAGAAGACCAAACACATGCTGCTCACAGGGTTCCGCAAATTCCTGGTCCAACCGCAAATTCCTTGTCCACAATGTCAAGGAGGACGAGGTTCTGTGGATGAGCAACAAGTCCTTCTGTACTGAAATCGCCGACAAAGTCTCCATCTAAGAACACACAGACCATTGTGGAGAGAGCGGCACAGCTCGCCATCAAAGTGAGGAACCCCAACGCCAGACTGTGCAGAGAAGATAACGAATAAATATCTCTGTGGTTATTTTTGCTAAATAAAAGTTAACTAAACCCCCCAAAAAATTCATCTGTTCCTGTGCCTGATCCACCCAAGTTGAATCTGTCCCATCATGAGAAATTCCCCCCAAGGAGTCCCCACTGTAACTTGCTTCCCATACAACTACCTCACCCCCCCGACACCTGTGTCTCGCCATTGTCCACCACCTCCTCAGACAACACTGGTAAATCCCCACTGTCAGCACACGGAAACAGCAAAAGGTCATGCGAATTGGGGCAGAGAATGTTCTGGGCTAGCACATCAGGGAAGGGGTGACTATGGGGTCCCAGGGAGTACGTGACCACATGCAATATCCATTTAAAAGTCATGCCGCACTTGATCTAGCTCATAATTGACAATTGTACCGGTTGATTCTAAATTTTTAAGTTGGGGTCCTGCGTCGTCATTCTAACTCCATCCGGCTGTTGTCACCACCACACACGCTAGCCCCAGGGGGCACTCCCCTGCCTCTTCCAGCTCAACCTCCTTCCCCCCAGCCTGCCCCCCCACCTACAGGCCCTCTCTCCAATTCCAGTTCCAAGTTTTATTTGCGCATACTGCATACATTTTTATTTTTGGGATAGGTGTGAAAAATAATATTACTTGCGAATCTATATTGCCCAACATTGGATACGGTAGCAAGTAGAAGACCAAACACATACTGCTCACAGGGTTCCGCAAATTCCTGGTCCACCCGCAAATTCCTTGTCCACAATGTCAAGGAGGACGAGGTTCTGTGGATGAGCAACAAGTCCTTCTGTACTGAAATCGCCGACAAAGTCTCCATCTAAGAACACACAGACCATTGTGGAGAGAGCGGCACAGCTCGCCATCAAAGTGAGGAACCCCAACGCCAGACTGCGCAGAGAAGATAACGAATAAATATCTCTGTGGTTATTTTTGCTAAATAAAAGTTAACTAAACCCCCCCAAAATTCATCTGTTCCTGTGCCTGATCCACCCAAGTTGAATCTGTCTCATCATGAGAAATTCCCCCCCAAGGAGTCCCCACTGTAACTTGCTTCCCATACAACTACCTCACCCCCCAGACACCTGTGTCTCGCCATTGTCCACCACCTCCTCAGACAACACTGGTAAATCCCCACTGTCAGCACACGGAAACAGCAAAAGGTCATGCGAATTGGGGCAGAGAATGTTCTGGGCTAGCACATCAGGGAAGGGGTGACTATGGGGTTCTAGGGAGTACGTGACCACATGCAATATCCATTTAAAAGTCATGCCGCACTTGATCTAGCTCATAATTGACAATTGTACCGGTTGATTCTAAATTTTTAAGTTGGGGTCCTGCGTCGTCATTCTAACTCCATCCGGCTGTTGTCACCACCACACACGCTAGCCCCAGGGGGCACTCCCCTGGCTCTTCCAGCTCAACCTCCTTCCCCCCAGCCTGCCCCCCCACCTACAGGCCCTCTCTCCAATTCCAGTTCCAAGTTTTATTTGCGCATACTGCATACATTTTTATTTTTGGGATAGGTGTGAAAAATAATATTACTTGCGAATCTATATTGCCCAACATTGGATACGGTAGCAAGTAGAAGATCAAACACATACTGCTCACAGGGTTCCGCAAATTCCTGGTCCACCCGCAAATTCCTTGTCCACAATGTCAAGGAGGACGAGGTTCTGAACATATATACATAGCTCCGCTTATCCCTTCTTAGGTCTGTGTTACGTATATATACATTTAATAGGAGGAGCTAAATGCCATATCATACCTTAGTACAATTACAAAATACAACAGAGTTGCAAATATTATTCATTGCTTTAGGATATATATTACGTAGCTCTCATAATGAAGAGGAGGATAGAAATCTATATACATTTTCGCCCCTGTTGTTGTAAGTGGATGTATAGCTAGTTGTAGTAGAGGAGCGTAGTGTCAAAGGTATAGCTCATTGTTCATGCCTGCAACAAGTTTAAAGGTACCTGTTAGTAGCGTTATGAGGTTTCTTAGGGAGTAGGAACAGTTCCCGATATCCTGGTGTTCTATGCACCTAAGCCCGCTGGATACGTGGAGGGCAACTGCCCTGCCTGCAGTCGATAGTGCCAGTCTGTTCCTGGTTTGCTATTAAATAGGCCGCGGCGTGCGGCCGGCGTGGGGAAGCGCCAGAAGATGGTCACGGCAGGATGTTGTGTCTGCGCATGTCAACATTTGCTTTCAATGATGAAGAAAGAGAACATATTTTGTCCCAGGTAACCACTCCTCGGGACTTTCTGCAAATCCCTAACTCAGAGGTCAGAAGCAAGGACCTCGAGAAGGAGTCACGACGATTGATCAACTATCAATTACACAGCGCAACCTTAGCGAAATATATAAAAGAACAACGGATTCCAAGAGGTCTGCGCATGACAACGAGACTTGCTCACAATTCATTAAAATCCTCAATTGCTGCTCTCTAGATCTAATGACACTGACCATCTCTTTTTTGGAAAAAAATATCTCCTGGGAGTGAAGACGTGCGGCCTGCCTGCCTGCCTGGCTGGAGTATGTAAGTATGTATGTGTTTGTGTGTATGTGTATGTATGTGTTTGTGTGTATATGGTATTGTGTGACATGTGTGTACTGTGTGACATCCCTGCGCCAGTCCGGATCCGACGGCACCCTTCACCTGCCGGATCCGGACGGCCGCTAGTGTAAAAGAGGCCTTAGGCTACTTTCACACTAGCGTTTTTAAATTCCGGTATTGAGTTCCATTATAGGGGCTCAATACCGGAAAAAAACGCTTCAGTTTTGTCCCCATTCATTGTCAATGGGGACAAAACTGAACTGAAGACAACGCAATGCTCCTGAAAGCATTCCGTTCCGTATGCATGCTGCGGTTTGCTCTCCTGTCCAGGCATCCGCACCAAGACGGATCCGGAATGACCCCCAATGCAAGTCAATGGGGACGGATCCGTTTGGTGTGGACACACCAGTAATCCGGATCTGTCCTCCATTGATTTGCAATGGGGGGTCATTCCGGATCCGGCTACATACATAGATACATACATACAGACATACATACATACATACATACATACTCACATACTCCAGGGACGCCGGCAGCATGTCTTCACGCGCCTCCTGCGCGCAGCTATGACATTTCCCCACTGCGCCCAGCAGAGGGCGCTGTGGGGAATCGTCATCACTGCGCACAGGAGGCGCGTGAAGACGTTCTGCTGGCGTCCCTGGAGTATGTGAGTATGTATGTGTGTATGTATGTCTGTATGTCTGTATGTCTGTATGTCTGTATGTCTGTGTCTTGTTCCAATGTGTGTGTTAACATGTGTGGGGCCGGAGCGCTGCTCCGGCTCCACACATGTATCAGCGTTAGCACGGATCCGTTGGCACCCTTTAGGTGCCGGATCCATGCTAACGCTAGTGTGAAAGAGGCCTTAGGCAAAGCTGATCCAATTCTCCTTTCATGTTTGCATATGCAAATAGGGGAGGCATGGTGTCGTGACCCCAATAGTAACATATGCAAACTCAATTACTTGTTTGCATACTTACCTGGTAACAGATGAAAAGATACAGTCCTCAGCTGAATCTTGATTGGAGGAAGATCAACTGAAGGTCTTGAGGAAGCCCTATAAAAGAAAGAAAAGATAGTTAGTGCGCACTCATGTAAGTGGAACCAAAGAATCCCTCTCCCAACACTTTCTCAGTTTATTTATGTCACGGTGCTAAGAATGGGGTAAAGTCATCCCTTTGGGATGGACTATTTGTGTAATGGTTGGTACAATCTACAGTTAAATTTAATTGTTTATTTATTGGTTTTAAATTAATATAGGTAACATTAAAGCACCATGGCCATATTTTTCCACTAATAAATACTTTAAATGACAGAGGAGCCTAGTTTTATTTTGTGTTGAATTAGTTTTACACTTTCATTAAACATTTACCGTCCTTATGGTTTTGGGATCTATGACACCATGTTTCTTCATATATCAAGGATGTTCCTGGACTCAAGGAAGAGGGAAAAAACGAACACCATAGGTAGATCCACAAGGGGTGCAATAAATGTTGCTTTTGTTTTCTGCTTACAGAATAAAATATTAAAATAGGTCTCATGTAGAGATGAGCGAGTACCAAAATGCTCGTGTGCTCGGTACTCGAGTCGATCATTTCTGGAAGTTCAGGTGTTCGTTCCAAATAACGAACCCTATTGAAGTCAATGGGAGATCCAAGCATTTTTGCAGGGGACCAAAGTTCTTCACAGGCAAGATTGCCTAAAGACCTTACATCCTCAGAAAGTGATGGAAACAGCACGGAAATGGATAGGGAACACCAGGGGCAGCATGCATGGAGCAGGCAGAGACAATGCAAGGAGCGACAAGACCTTCAGTGATGGCATGGTCACATGTGCAGGGGGAGGCACTAGGCAGGGACTGTGCAATACATATCATTCGTCCCCCTAATCCCCACTGCTGCAGGACTGACCCTGACACCAAGTGTCTCACACACACACACACACACACACACACACACACACACACACCATTACCAAACCAGGGCAATGATCTGTCATTCAGGACTCTGGGAAAGCTGGGTGGGTTTCACCATTTTAAATCTGGCTGTATATTTGCCATTCAGATACTTGTGAAAGCAGAGTAACAACTTGATTTACAAGAATGACAAGATATGTATAACCCAGCTTTCCCAGGTTCAGAATGACACATATCTATTCATTCCAGGAAGACCCAGCTTTCCCAGGGATGTGAATTCAAGACAGTGAAACCATTACCACTTGCAAGCATAGAGAAGCTGTCACCCAACTTTCTAAGATTTCTGAATGACAACTTGTTGATCAGGACTCTAAGAAAGCTGGGTGATGATGATCTAATAGGAGGTAATAGTCATGTGTGTCAGGATTTATCACTTCTGTTTAGATCAAGTCATATTTTTCAGCATCATATATGGGAAAGCTGGGTGACAGGATGTGAATGGCTGCTGTAAGGTGGCGGACACTGGTAGCGGACTGACCCAGTGATCAGTGCTGACATGCTGAGGTCTGGTCACCTGCACCTGGATCAGTCCAGTACCACAGTAGTTGGGCCTCAGAAAGAAGTTTTTTTGGAGAGACAGTAGGCGCAGCGGAGGAGGAGTAAAATTTTCAAAAGCCAGTAGTACTTGGACCTCAGGCAGAAATTTTTGAAGAGAGACAGTAGGCGAACCACAGGAAAACGTCAATTTTCAACAGCCACTAAAAAGGCCTCAGGATGAAGTTTTTGGAGAGAGACAGTAGTCGAACCACAGGAAAACTTCAATTTTCAACAGCCACTAAAATGGCTTCAGGATGAAGTTTTTGGAGAGAGATAGTAGGCGAGCAACAGGCCTTTTGTGCCCCGCCGTAAAGATTGTGTGTAGAGAGCCTTTTGTGCCCTGCCGTAAAGATTGTGTGTACAGAGCCTGTTGGCCTTCCATAAACATTGTGTGTAAAGAGCCTGTTGGCCCTCCGTAAACATTGTGTGTAGAGAGCCTGTTGGCCTTTCGTAAACATTGTGTGTAGAGAGCCTGTTGGTCCTCTGTAAAAATTGTGTGTAGAGAGCCTGTTGGCCTTTCGTAAACATTGTGTGTAGAGAGCCTGTTGGCCCTCCGTAAACATTGTGTGTAGAAAGCCTGTTGGCCCTCCGTAAACATTGTGTGTAGAGAGCCTGTTGGCCCTCCGTAAACATTGTGTGTAGAGAGGCCCTCCATAAAAATTGTTGCGTCAGCAACTGTGATGGAGGAGGAGGAGGAAGAGGAGGAGGATACAAGGGCTCTTAGCGATTTCAGCTGCTATCCTGCGATGCGGAACAGAAGTGAGGGGGATATCCACGACTTGTTCATCTTGATGAACGTCAGCTTGTCGGCGCTGTCAGTCGACAGGCGGGTCCGTATCCCCCCAGCAGCACTAAAAACCCAGCTTGGACACCCAATAATTGTATGGTGCGGAGTGATCGCTCAGGACGCTGGTCTGGTCTGCGACATACTCCCTCACCATCTTGCGGTACAGTTCCACCCTACTCTGCCTAACCCGTGGACAGGTGGTACAGTCTGGCTGGGGTGACAAAAAATTGGCAAAGGCCTGACCCAGTGTACCCATGCCCTTGCTGGACACGCTGCCTTTTCCCCTCCTCTCCCCTATTACTTGGCCCACTGCAGTCCGTCCCCTGTCGCTAGCAGTGTCAGATGGAAATGCTTGTAGCATTTCTTGCACCAGGGCCTTGTGGTATGAATTGACCCTTGTAGTCCTTTCCTCCACAGGAATTAGAGTGGAGAAATTGTCCTTAAACCGTGGGTCTAGGAGGGTGTACACCCAGTAGTCATTGGTGGCCAGAATGGTCTTCACTCGAGGATCGCGACAAAGGCAGCCTAACATAAAGTCAGCCATGTGCGGTACAGTCCCACAACAGTGCAACACTTCCTTCTCCTCAATCGACTGACTATCCATCTCCTCCTCCCCTACCTCCACCTCCAATTCCTCCTCCTCAGCCCATACCCGCTGAACTGCTATGATCGAATCACCCCCTGCAGTGTGGCCTAGAGTCTCCTCCTCCTTTACCTCCTCCTCCAATTCGCGCTGCAAAACTGATCTGAGGGTGGTCTGGCTGTCAAAGAATGCACTGTCTTCCCCCATCTCCTGTGACATGCCTAAAGCCTCTGATATTAAGTTCTCTAAGGAGTTTTGGATGAGACACAGCAGCGGGATGGTGACGCTGATGATGTCCGCATCGCCGCTAACCATATGTGTTGCCTCCTTAAAGGGGCCTAAGACCTGGCAGATGCCAGCCATCCATGTCCACTCCTCATTATACACCTGAGGAAGCTGACTGGCATGACTACCACCTCTCTGGGACAATATCAGCTGGCAGTCTACTATTGCCCTGCGCTACTGGTACACCCTGGTATCATATGCAACTTTGAATTCCAATGTGTGGGAACGTCACACAGCAGCCGGTGAGCAGGGGTTGTAACCCCTGTTGCACTGTCCTGAGGGTGGCAGCATCTGTGGTGGACTTCCTAAAATGTGCACAGATGCGGCGCACCTTAGTGAGCAACACAGCAATACAGACAGTAGGTCTTAAGAAACCGCTGGACCACTATGTTTAGTACGTGGGCCATGCATGGCATGTGTGTGAGTCCACCAAGTTTCAGAGCCGCCACCAGGTTATGCCCATTGTCACAAACAACCAGGCCTGGTTGCAGGTTCTGCGGCGCTAGCCACACAGTAGTCTCCCCCCTGATGCCCTCTAACAGCTCTTCAGCCTGTGCCTCTTGTCGCCCAAGCTACATGGGCGACAAGAGGCACACATCATTGTCCACCACCTCCTCAGACGCCACAGGTAAATCCCCACTCTCATCACCCTGACACTGCACCAACTCTTGCGAATCGGGGGAGAGCATCTCCTCCAGTAGCACATCAGGGAAGGGATCAGTATAGAGTTCCAGGGAGTAAGTCTTCACATGGGATTGGACCCTGGAGGGTCCAGGCTGGCGAGAAGGAGGGCGAGGTGGAGGATGGACAGGTCCACTCCCCTCGCTCTCATGAGTGGACTGGCTGGAAGACGGGCAGTGGACATATGGCTGGACACGCTCTCCGCCATATATTTCAACACCTTCTCTTGCTCTTGGGGGAGGGTCAAAGGTGTACCCTGCGGCCCTGCAAGGTTTTGCAGAAAAGCAGGCATCCTGAATTGGTGTCTTTCCACTGCTCCCACAGCAGCACAGTGTCACCGCGCACACTACCACGGACACTGCCTCTGCCCACCACACCAGTTCCATGCCCACATCTCCCACCTCTACCACCTTTACCCATGCCCCTGGTGTTCTCCATTTGGAGACTATCTCTTTCAACCTTTTGACACATTTCAGGCTTCAAACAAAAAGATATAACAGTTTAAATTTTTGGTGAAGAATCAACAAGTGGGTCACAATTGTGAAGTGGAACGAAATTTATTGGATCATTTAAACTTTTTTTGTCATAATAAAACTGAAAAGTTGGGCGTGCAAAATTATTCGGCCCATTTAATTTCAGTTCAGAAAACTCACTCCAGAAGTTCATTGAGGATCTCTGAATGATCCAATGTTGTCCTAAATGACTGATGAAGATAAATAGAATCCACCTGTGTGTAATCAAGTCTCCGTATAAATGCACCTGCTCTGTGATAGTCTCAGGGTTCTGTTTAAAGCACAGAGAGCATCATGAAGACCAAGGAACACACCAGGCAGGTCCGTGATACTGTTGTGGAGAAGTTTAAAGCCGGATTTGGATACCAAAAGATTTCCCAAGCTTTAAACATCTCAAGGAGCACTGTGCAAGCGATCATATTGAAATAATAGGAGTATCAGACCATTGCAAATCTACCAAGACCCGGCCATACCTCTAAACTTTCATCTCAAACAAGGAGAAGACTGATCAGAGATGCAGCCAAGAGGCCCATGATCACTCTGGATGAACTGCAGAGATTTACAGCTGAGGTGGGAGAGTCTGTCCATAGGACAACAATTAGTCGAACACTTCACAAATCTGGCCTTTATGCAAGAGTGGCAAGAAGAAAGCCATTTCTCAAAGATATCCATAAAAAGTCTTGTTTACAGTTTGCCACAAGCCACCTGGGAGACACACCAAACATGTGGAAGAAGGTGCTCTGGTCAGATGAAACAAAAATCAAACTTTTTGGAAACAATGCAAAACGATATGTTTGACGTAAAAGCAACACAGCTCATCACCCTGAACACACCATACCAACTGTCAAACATGGTGGTGGCAGCATCATGGTTTGGGCCTGCTTTTCATCAGCAGGGACAGGGAAGATGGTTAAAATTGATGGGAAGATGGATGAAGCCAAATACAGGACCATTCTGGATGAAAACCTGTTGGAGTCTGCAAAAGACCTGAGACTAGGACGGAGATTTATCTTCCAACAAGACAATGATCCCAAACATAAAGCAAAATCTACAATGGAATGGTTCAAAAATAAGCGTATCCAGGTCTTAGAATGGTCAAGTCAAAGTCCAGACTTGAATCCAATTGAGATTTTGTGGAAAGAGCTGAAAACTGCTGTTCACAAACGCTCTCCATTCAACCTCAAAGAGCTCAAGCTGTTTTGCAAAGAAGAATGGGCAAGAATTTCAGTCTCTAGATGTGCAAAACTGATAGAGACATACCCCAAGCTGTAATCGCAACTGTAATTGCAGCAAAAGGTGGCGCAACAAAGTATTAATGCAAGGGGGCTGAATAATTTTGCACGCCCCACTTTTCAGTTTTATTATTACAAAAAAAGTTTAAATGATCCAATAAATTTCGTTCCACTTCACGATTGTGACCCACTTGTGGTTGATTCTTCGCCAAAAATTTAAAATGTTATATCTTTTGTTTGAAGCCTGAAATGTGGCAAAAGGTTGAAAAGTTCCAGGGGGCCGAATACTTTCGCAATGCACTGTAAGTGCGTAAAATAAATATTGCTGCTTACATAAACCAGGAGCCATGGATTACCAGTGAGCCACAATGCTGTTTACGCCAAACACAAGTAGATGAGAACTGCTACAAAATCTGTCATCCAAGAGTCCATTTTAATTTGGGCTAATCTGGAATAACTCTATGGTTTATGGACAAATTTCTGAGTATTATATCATTTTTGTGTGTTCTCGTTAAGTTGACTGAGAGTATTTACTTGTTGGCTAATGAACTACAGATAAAGAACTGATATGACAAATGGTAAACAGACATGTTACATTGACAAACTCATTTCTGATATAATGAGCTAGTCTTCATTAACCATTAGAGGACCAGCAAATTTTACATTTTTGCGTTTTAGTTTTTCACTCCCCACCTTCCCAGAGTAATATTTATTTTTTATTTTTCTGTTAACATAGGTTTATGAGGGCTTATTTTTGCGGGACAAGATGTACTTTATAATGGCATCATTTACGGTTGCATGAAATGTTGTTGGAAACAGGAAAAAAATTCTAAATGGCGTGGAATTAAAACACAATTCTACTACAGTTTTTTTCCACATGTTCACTATGCGGTAAAATTGACCTGTTACCTTTATTCTCTAGATCAATATGATTACAATGATATTAAACTTGTATAGATTTTCTTGCATTTTATTACTGAGAAAAATTAGCCTTTATATATATATATATATATATATATATATATATATATATAGTGTTTCTAATTCCATGGGGTTATTGCCGTGTTTGATAGGTCGATAGTGCAGTTAGGCTAGACCCCCTTTCATTTTTTGTTATGTTCTGAGGTTGCAATTGGTAACTCTGCGATCAGCTTTATGGCTGATTTCGTACTACCCCAGAGTGGTACTACCATTCCTACACCCTGCTACTGTCTCTAATGGTTAGCCTCTAATGTCATCTGTGTATTTTTTTCCAGGTCTTCGTACATTGTGCATTCATAATATTGCTCTGACAATGTTATGTTCATGTAACGTGTATCTAGCAGAGAGAAATTTTTAGATAGAATGGAACTTAACATTCAATTCTCCCCCTTTTGAGCAGAAGTGGGCTAGCCCTTCTTCCTACCAAGGGAGATTTTGCAGGAAGCTATAGTTCAGTTGAGTTTAGTTGTAGTCTAGCCAAGTCTAGTGTTGGAAGCAGACAAGTCAAGTCATGGCATAGTGAGGGGAATGGCCGCCCCTGCAGCAGGAGTCCCTGAAAGGAAGCAGCTCATAGAGCACCATGACGCCTTACAGATACAGACAGAGTATCAAGAGGGGATCAACAGCCAAAGGCACCCTGCTCAAAGAGTACCAGAACAGTCCTAACGTCTTTCTATCAGACTAAAGACCACAAAAACCTGCTGGAACTTAGAGAAAGACTGAATATTGTTTGAATGCAAGATTATTCAAGTATAGCTGTTAAAATTTCATCAAGTCTGGATTCGACTTATTCTCAACCTACTACAACTCTTCCCTTTATTGCTCTGGAGCCTAACCCAGTCGAGATTATCCAATAAGAAACACCATGACTCACACAAAACTAATAGAGCCGCATCACCACTTGGCATTTCTAAAAACCTGGGACATGACCGGCCCTGGGGGGAGGCACGCGGTAATTGCATACATGTGAAATGGGTCACTGCTGTTTGAAACAGCAGAAACCCAGCGGCTATGGCTCCCGCTGCTCGCGTGAGTGTGAAATCTATTTTATAATCTATACTGTTGATAATGTACACTGCTGACATATGTTCTTTCTTTTATTTTCTGTGTTGAGGGTACATTAATTTTACTCTTAATGTCAGATTTACAGCTGATCACTGAGAGTCCAGCTAGAGGACACTTTGTGACATGGCTTAATGTCAAGGGACCCTTCCAACAGATAGAAATTGTCCAAAGAGGAGAGACCGTTTCAAATGAGTTGTTCAGGATTTTTTAAAAATATTTCTCTCCCCAATGACCCTAAAGAAAGCTATACCTGCTCCTTTTGGGCTTTGTGGCTTCCCAGTTGTTTTCAACAGACTTCCTGTACAGATGGGGACACATGTGCCACTGCAGCAAATTACTGACCTCCAGCAATATGTTATTGCTGGGTCATGTGCCACTTGGGGGCACATCCCAGTTGAGGACAGTTGATGGTTGCTGTGGTGCATGTGACCAAGTCTATGTAGCAAGTTTACAGCATGGTACTGAAAACCAATGAACTAGCAGGGAGAAGATAAGTATATTTCTCTTCATATGCTCTGCTGGGGGACGGGGTGAAGGGGACATTTCAAAGTAACATGCTTCTGAAGAAACAATGCTATGATTAACTATTCTGTAGATACAGGGTATATTTTATAAGGGATCATATTGGCTGCTTGCATAAACTTTAATTTGATCATTTAGTCTTAGTTGCATGCTGTTTGTTCCTCTTTTCATTTTCCAGCTTTATCAGACATACTAATACAACAACGTGCTTGGCAAGCCATAATTCAAAGCAAAATTTAATTACACAGAGTATAATCCCTGCTCACTTAGGGTATTACTGTTCTTTGAACAGTTTACCACAGAGACCCAGTGATTCTCTTTGCTCTTATCTGTTCGTGCTTGTAATAATCCTGCTAATTGAACTGTACAAATAAACCTCTTGCAGTAAACCAGAGGCTGTAATAACCCACACACTAATATGGATTAGACATACACTAACTGAGAAGTCAGTGTCATTTTCATAGAGTGCTTTTTTTCTGTTGCGATTAGGTGAATACCGCCATAAACCATTAATAGTCTGTCCCACTAAATTAGCAGTTAGGTAATTACTAGACATTAAGCACTACTGCTCGTTTACAGAGCTGTGGGGTGAACATAAGGACATAAACTCCCAACAAGGCACTATAAAGGTCCGTCATGTTCAAAATAAATAATAAAAATACTAATAAAAATCAGTATGAGTCAAATTAGTTGTGCACTTTTTAATACTTCTTTTTAGTGCTTTGAAAGTACTACTGTGAAAAACTGGGGTAACTGTAAGGGAATAAAATATGTATTGGTATGTAAGCTATTATTATTTGTCCTGATCATCTAAACTCTTAAGAATTATACATTATGAGATCCTGTTTGTAATCATATTTACATTAATCCATTAGAGGAGTTGTCTGGTTAACAAAAAATATCCTTACAGATGTTAAAATCGCAAGTTATAGAACTTATTTGCAAGGATCCAAAGTGCCCTAATCTGAAGATATCAGCTTTAGTCTCAGGTCCTGGAACCCAACTTCCAGGACAGAGTTTAACTATGTTGGCACGTACTGTTTGTGGGAGAACCCTGAATCTCTGTTACCGCCAGAGCATAGACAGAGAAGCAGCTGGGCAGGCTTAGCTGTTGAAATGAACAAGTCATCCAGTCATCTTCACATACACCACATGTCCTGTTGCAAGATGGGAGGTGCTGTCCTGTGTTGAGCAAAAGTAGGAAGTAGACATGTTAGGACCTGAGACATCTTCAGATTGGAGGGGTAGCTTGAATTTTTGAAATAGTAACTTGCTATTTTAGCACATGTAAGGATATGTTTTTTAACTTGACAACCCCTTAAAGGGAACCTGTCAAGAGGACAGAGCTTCTTTTTGCACTGGGGCATTGTCATATCTGTGATCTCCAATTATTACTTGACCTTGGAAACTCAACCCATAGATCTTGCAGTGGTGCTCTTGAGGCATATTGTAGCATCCCACTGCAGTTGTACACTGCAAAAAAATGTATTAAAGGTGTATTTCTGTGTGGCATATCCATTTACTGTATTTTACATGCATATAGTATTAATATGTACTATATGTACACCCACCAGACACTAGGTGTGGCTGCAATTTTTCCCATTCCCCTTTCAAGCTCAGTCAGATTGGATGGAGAACGTCTGAACAGCCATTTTCAAGTCTTAAAAAAAAAAAGCTTGAATGTTCCAGGAACCTTATATGCCTGGTAAATAAACCAAGAGTATGGACTCACCAGTACCTCGACCAGGATACATCTAGAAAGTCACCAGGTCTCCTTCACAGCCTTGAATTGGAAAACAAAGTAAATCTCTTCTAAAAGTTTTATATCGCCATATTCATATTGACCTGCAGAATAAGGACGTTATGTCATTTTTTGCGCACAGTGAACACTGTGATGTAAAAACCCCCAAAACCTTGTTGGAATAGTTTTTTTTTTCTCACAAAGAATTTTTTCACCATTTTCCAATAACATGGTAAATTGAATTGTGCTCATAAATAGCACAACGTATTCCCCCAAAATAAGCCAGAACTGAACAAAAATGCAAAATCAAAAATGGGCCCGTACTATACGCTCTGAAAATAATACAAACAATGAAGAACTTTCAAAAATGGAATGAGAATAAATAAAAATATATATATGTACGTAGCATTAAAATTGTAAATGGCTCTGTTCTGTCAAGTGGAAAACCACTGAAAGGACAGAAATTATTTTTTAACACTGTAGACATGAATCCATTTTAAAAAAAGAAAGATTTTCATATTCCAAGGGTAAAATTGAAAACTATACACATATATACACTATGAACCAGATGGTATTGCACATTAAAAATGTATTAGGGTTAAAACCAGATGGGTCGAACATGGCGGGTGGATCAAACATAGCCGCAGGATTATTGCCATAAGGGACAGGATCCTGAAAACTAGTAGCAGCCATTTAATATGTTAGCCAAACAGGAGCTATTGTTATTATAGGGTTTGGCTGGTTAGGTGCGTGGCACAATATGCAAAGCATTGCTGTTGTGGCCGGCAATCTCCTGAAAATGCCCCTTTTGTATGAGAATTATATAAAGGGGCCACATGAGGCCAATAGTTGACCAATATATACCTGTTACCTAATAGTTAAAATTACACTTACCTTTAACCCTTACAGCCTAAAACTACATATGAAGTATGTTCCTCACAGGTACTCTCCTGAGTAGCAGTCTCCCTCATTTTGCTCCAGATCTTCCATTGCTTCCACCCTACTGTCTCAGAGGCCTACATGCAGCCTGCTTTCTCAAGGGCACGTTGCCACCCTGCTGTTTCATAGGCACACTGCTCCCCTTCTCCCCTGATAATGTGGATGCCCCCTCTTAACCCGGCTTCCACATGCAATTGGCTACATCATCATCTACATGTTTGCAAGCACCAACATATGGCCCCATCATTGGTAGATGCACGCCTTAAGGAGTCCACAGTGGACCTCTCTTCCAAGTCTGTGCTGGCCTGTAATTGCTGACTGTCCCCACAAAGGTCATCCTCGATGAAAAGCAGAGCAGAGCCGGCGTTTTTCATTACGTGGCTAGCAGAAGGTGCAGCAAAAGCAAGAGGAAGGTTCAGGACAGCTGAGGGCATAGAGGCAGTACAAGTGCCATGCCAACTAAGTGTGGTGTCAGAGGACAGCATTGATTTCTGGTGTGTGTGTATCTGTTCTAAGTTGAGATGATTGTGAAGAGTGAGTCAACCATTCCAGTACAGCTGCATTCATTTTTTCCACTTCCCTTTGCTCTGGAGGGCCCAGGCAACTGTCTGTTGGCCATAGTGTATAACAACTGTATAGCTAAAGGAAGGCATTCACTATGATAAATTTCGCTCCACTTCACACATTTACAGGGCAAGATAATTAACTGTGACCTAATACTAATGCTATGTAACACAACCGCTAACATAAGGCATTTGCTATAATCAATTTAGTTCCACTACATGTACAGGGCAAAGTATTTAATTGTGGTGTCATACTGATGAAATGTATCACCAAAACAAAAGGATTAACTCTGTATGTGGGTGCATTAGAAGTAATGCACAAGGCAATTACGCTCATCCTACACTCTCCCTACAATCTTCCTGCATTCTTCCTTTCCAATATTCTTCTATTAGTCATTTTCAGCAGCACTTTCCTTAATGCACGAAGGCTTGCCACATCTCTCCCTATGCTCAGCTCACAGTGAAATGGTGGTGACAGTGCAGGATCGGGGTTTTATAGGGCTGTGACATCACCGGGGATGGATCAGTGTATTGGCTGGCTGCACAGCATTATGGGTAATCTCACATTCCCAGACTTCTTACTTTCATTTGTAACACATGCAGCCACAATTTTAGGAAAAAACTATTTGTTACCAGGATGTGCGAGAAAATTTGGCTTTGTTGCAAATCAAAGTGAATGGTACAGTGACAAACCCATACTACTTGAATAACATAATGAAACCAGTCATTTTACCTCTGTATGAACAACACAGGCCTAATTTCATCTTCATGGACGACAACGCGCCAGCTCGTCAAGGTTGTATCATTAGTGAATGGCTGCTGGAGACTGGGATACCTCAAACCTGCACTTTTTCCATACCTGAATCCCATTGAAAACCTATGTTATCAGCCGATTCGCCATGTAGAGGCTCGCAATCTGTACTCCAGAACCTCAATGACCCGAGGTCCTCCCTTCAAAAAGAGAGGGATGCCATGCTTCAGCAGACAATAAGTTGACTTGTGAACAGCATGAGACTTCATTGTCAAGTTGTAATTGATGCTCAAGGGCACATGACAAGTTTTTGAGGCATTGACATTTTTTGTGGGGGTATACCCACCATTGTTGGCTTTAGTTTCAATAAATTGTTTGAGCTGTATTTCATTCACTATTTTTTTTTAAATATACTGTATGCTTAAGCATTCTTCAAAAAAGCAAAAATTAAGCATATTTAAGCCTGAACTGTTCATGAACAGAATGTTATATTGTGATACATTAGTGTTAAAGGGGTATTTCAGTTTTGTAAAGTTATCCCCTATCCATAGGATAGGGGATAACTATTGGATTTGTGTGGGTCCTACTGCTGGGAACACCATAGATTACAGGGAAGCCATATCCTATCTTGGGAACTAGCTAATATTACATCTGAGCATTACACTTTATCCAGCCTCGGACTGGCCCACAGGGGAACATTTGAATCCCCTAGTGGCTCCATGAGCAAGGTGGGCCCCTAGTCCCTCAACCCTTTTACAAATGCAACATGGCACAGTACACTGACAGCACTAGATAAACCTGGGGGTATTATTTAACAAAGCATCCAGTTTATTATTATAGAAATACTGGGTGGCTGAGATAAATTTTAGATAGAGAGTCAGGCTAGCCATGTCCTCTTTCCCCAAAGACCTTCCCTCTTGAAGTCACTGCATGAGCCTCCCATAATCATATTGCAGCATTTTGCTGCTCCGTCATTGTATGGGTGGTTAATATTTGCATGTAGCTTTACAGTGGGCCCCCAAAATGAATTTTACGGGTGGGCCCTAGGCACCCCAGTCAGTCACTGACTTTATCTAATATATATTGACATTGTATTACATAATATGGAACTGGATCTACATACCATATGAACTAGTTATTTGGATATTACTCTTAATATTCATTAGGGCAATGTATGAGAGTATTACTTGAGTTCTGTATGGTAGCATGATTTGGCCTTTATTTGGGAATGTTATTTATTCAAATAGTTCTCAAGGTGTGGCTATTTTGGTGTCTCCAAAGGTTTTGAAGGTATGGCTTTTTTGGTTCTGTATGAAAGAAGTATTTAAGTACTTTCTGTCAGCATGGATTATTTTTTAACATTGTTTTCGATTTCTTTGGTTTGTTTGTTATGGCACAGGCAAAATCAATTACTCACTCACAAGTTTTCAAATTCGATTTGGAATTCAATTCAAATTTTAGGAAAAAATTGATTTGTCCCAAAATCGAATTTCCTCGCACTTTGGGGTAACGAATCACAATTTTTCTAAAATGTCTGCTGCACATGTTAGAACAAGGAAGTAAGAAGCCCGGGAACAAGGGATCACCCATAAAGCCATGCATGCAGCCAGCCAGCCAATCAGTAGCTAGCCAGCCCCTGTGATGTCACAGCCCTATGAAAAGTCTCAGCCTGATAGTCATTATACAGTGAGCTCAGTGCAGGAAGAGACGTGACAGGCACTAGGGACAGTGTTTAGGAAAGACTTAATTTATTAAAAAAAAACTATTGAGCAGTTTAGGGAAAGATTATTCATAGTGTAGGGAAAGGATAGGGAGACATTATCCACACTGTATCGAGAGCAGGCACCAATAGGGGAATGTACAGCCTGGCTAATAGGAGCTATTCTATTACACCTTGCTGCACTAATTGGGGTTACTATCTTTGGGGTTACTGATCTATTACTACAGATTTTAGGTTGTTTGCATTATTTTATACATCAGTAATTCCAGTAATCCTTGCTTCTGTAACTGGGGTCAAACTGTGTTCTGATACAAACAGTTTTGGGGTGTATTTATTTTAAATATAAGTACTTCCATTCCTCCTTGATTCTGGTGTGAAATTGCAGTCTGATACAACCAGTTTGGGGGTGTTTTTATTTTCTGTATAAGTACATCCATTCCTCCTTGATTCTTGATTCTGGTGTGAAATTGCAGTCTGATATAAACAGTTTTTGGGTGTTTTTATTTTCTATATAAGTACATCCATTCCTCCTTGATTCTGTAGTGAAATTGCTGAGTTCTGGGGTGTATTTAGTTGAGATATAAGTACATCCATTCCTCCTTGATTCTGGGTTTATTTTGTGTTGTGTTACAAACAGTTTTGGGGTGTATTTATTTTAAATATCAGTACTTCCCTTCCTCCTTGATTCTGGTGTGAAATTGCAGTCTAATACAACCAGTGTACTCTGAACCAAGTCAGAGCAGAGCAGTGTAGTCTTGCTTATACACTGTGACTTACTGTTGTTGCTGCTGGTTTATTGCATAGCAGCTAAGAGTAAACGTGATTGCACTATTTTTTTTTTTCTTTTCTTTCTCTTCCTTCTCCAGGGTGCTGCACAGGTGAGTAATTAGGGTGTGGCTATCTAATTAGGAGAAGTTAAATAGCCAGTCTTGTGGGCAGTTCAGTCCTTTGAATCCAGAGGAAAAAAAAGACTGGTTTGCATTTCCCACTTATAAAAGCAGAGAATACGCGAGTTTGAGCGTTCGCGTGTTTGACTTTTAAGTGTGTGGTTGAATTAAGTGTGTGACTTAAGATTGCGTGACTTCAGATTCGGGAACTTTAAAAGGGAATACAGTAAGTCTGTCCATATCATTGTATTGTATTTTTTCGCTTTTGCTTGTGTAATCCCCATTAGAATGGCTTCCATCATTGACAGCGCAGTCCAGTGCACATCTTGTCTAATGTATGCAGTCCTGGAACAGCCGTTTAAGGGTGCATATATTTGTTCAAAATGTGAGCAAATTGTCCGCTTGGAATCGCACATCGTGTATCTAAGCGGGCAAATTTCAACGCTGAGAAGCACTGACAATTTGGAAAAGAGTTTGCTGCTCAGTGAGCAAGCACTCTATGGGGTAGATGTGGGGGAGGGTGGTAGTGAGGAGGCACAGGAAAGTGAGGTAGCTAGCTGGGTAACAGTTAGAAAGCGGGTTAGAGGGAAAAGTGCCAGGGAGGCTAGCCCTGATCTGACACACCCCAACAAGTTTGCAAGTTTGGCAGATGAGGGGGATGTTACTTCAGGGAGAGCACTGCTGCAGCCGGACACTTCCTCTGCCAGTCAGGGGAATGTCAGCTCCAGTAAGCAGGGGGCCAGGAGAGCAGGGCAGGCCAGACAGGTGCTGGTAGTGGGCGACTCCATTATTAGGGGTACAGAGAGGGCAATCTGTCACAAAGACCGGGATCGTCGGATGGTGTGCTGCCTTCCAGGCGCTCGAGTTCGGCACATCGTGGATCGGGTTGACAGATTACTGGGAGGGGCTGGAGAAGATCCAGCAGTCATGGTCCATATCGGTACCAATGACAAAGTTAGAGGTAGGGGGAGTGTCCTTAAAAATGATTTTAGGGATCTAGGGCATAAGCTTAGGGCAAGGACCTCCAAGGTAGTGTTTTCCGAAATACTGCCTGTACCACGAGCCACACAAGAAAGGCAGCGGGAGATTAGGGAGGTAAACAAGTGGCTCAAGAACTGGTGTAGGAAGGAGGGGTTTGGGTTCCTGGAGAACTGGGCCGACTTCTCTGTCGGCTACAGGCTCTACCGTAGGGATGGGCTGCACCTCAATGGGGAAGGGGCAGCTGTTTTGGGGGAGAAGATGGCTAGAAGGCTGGAGGAGTGTTTAAACTAGGGACTGGGGGGGAGGGTAACTACATAATAGGAGGGGAAGATAGTGCAGATAGAGACCTGGGGCAAGGTAATGGAACTGGGGGAGGAATGGAAGGAGGAACTAGAACAGATCAGAAGGAAAGGTGTAGGGTAAGAAATATACACCAACCTCTTAATTGTTTGTACACTAATGCCAGAAGCCTAGCTAATAAAACTGGTGAACTGGAATTAGTGATGTGTGAGGAGGACTATGACATAGTGGGAGTAACTGAGACATGGCTGGATGATAGCTATGACTGGGCAGTTAACGTACAGGGTTACAATCTTTTTAGAAAGGATCGTCAAAACCGGAGAGGGGGAGGGGTCTGCCTTTATGTAAAGTCATGCCTAAAGCCCACACTCCGGGAAGATATAAATGAGGGACATGAAGATGTGGAGTCACTGTGGGTAGAAATAAATGGAGCCAAAAACAATAATAAAATACTACTAGGGGTTTATTATAAACCACCCAATATATCAGAGACCACAGAAAATCTACTTCTAAATGAAATAGACGAGGCGGCAAATCATAATGAGGTCGTTATTATGGGGGACTTCAACTACCCAGATATAGACTGGGAAACTGAAACCTGTACATCTCATAAAGGAAACAGGTTCTTGGAAATAACCAAAGACAATTACCTTTCCCAACTGGTTCAGGATCCCACTAGAGGGACGGCCATACTGGACTTAGTATTAACCAATAGACCTGACAGAACAACAGATGTGCAGGTCGGGGGACACCTGGGAAACAGTGACCATAATATAATAACCTTCCAATTGTCATTCAAAAGAGCGTTTCTTCAGGGAGGAACAAAAATACCAAACTTCAAAAAAGCAAAACTTAGCCAACTAAGAGAGGCCATAGGCCTAACTAACTGGGACAAAGTCCTCAAAAATAAAAATACAGCCACAAAATGGGATATTTTTAAAAGCATCCTAATATCTAATTGTGAGAGGTACATACCATATAGGAATAAAATAATAAGAAACAAGAAAAAACCAATGTGGATAAATAGAACTGTAAAGAAAGCAATAAATGACAAAAAGAAAGCATTTAAATCACTAAAACAGGAGGGGAGTGAGGAAGCATTGAAAAACTATAAGGAAAAAAATAGAATATGTAAAAGACACATAAAAACAGCCAAACTAGAGACCGAGAGATTAATCGCCAAAGAGAGTAAAACTAACCCTAAAATGTTCTTCAATTATATAAATACTAAAAAGTATAAACCTGAAGGTGTGGGCCCCTTACAGAGTAATGAGGGGGGAGTAGCAGAGAGCGATGAGGAGAAAGCGAAGCTGCTAAATAACTTTTTCTCCACTGTATTCACTGAGGAAAATAAAATGTCAGATGAAATGCAGAGTATAAAAGTAAATTCCCCTTTAAAAGTGCCCTCTCTGACCCAGGAAGAGGTGCAGCAACGTCTTAAAAATATTAAAATAGACAAATCACCAGGACCGGATGGCATACACCCCCGTATCCTAAGAGAATTAAGTAATGTAATCGACAGACCCTTATTTCTGATATTTAAGGACTCTATACTGACGGGGAGTGTTCCACAGGATTGGCGCATAGCAAATGTGGTGCCAATATTCAAAAAGGGTCCAAAAACAGAGCCTGGAAACTATAGGCCGGTAAGTTTAACGTCTGTTGTGGGTAAACTGTTTGAAGGTTTTCTGAGAGATGCTATCTTGGAGTACCTCAATGAAAATAAGCAAATAACTCCATATCAGCATGGCTTCATGAGGGATCGGTCATGTCAAACCAATTTAATCAGTTTCTATGAGGAGGTAAGTTCTAGACTTGACCGCGGCGACTCAATGGATGTCGTATATTTGGACTTCTCCAAAGCGTTTGACACTGTACCACATAAAAGGTTAGTATACAAAATGAGAATGCTTGGCCTGGGAGAAAATGTCTGTATGTGGGTAAGTAACTGGCTTAGTGATAGAAAACAGAGGGTGGTTATTAACGGTACATACTCAGATTGGGTCACTGTCACTAGTGGGGTACCACAGGGGTCTGTATTGGGTCCTATTCTCTTCAATATATTTATTAATGATCTTGTAGAAAGCTTGCACAGTAAAATATCAATTTTTGCAGATGACACTAAACTGTGTAAAGTAATTAACACAGAAGAGGACAGTGCACTGCTACAGCAGGATCTGGATAGACTGGAGGCTTGGGCAGAAAAGTGGCAGATGAGGTTTAACACTGACAAATGTAAGGTTATGCATATGGGAAGGAATAATGCAAGTCACCAGTACATACTAAATGGTAAAGCATTGGGTAACTCTGACATGGAAAAGGACCTAGGAATTTTAGTGAACAGCAAACTAAGCTGCAGAAACCAGTGTCAGACAGCTGCTGCCAAGGCCAATAAGATAATGGGTTGCATCAAAAGAGGCATAGATGCCCGTGATGAGAACATAGTCCTGCCACTTTACAAATCACTAGTCAGACCACATATGGAGTACTGTGTACAGTTCTGGGCTCCTGTGAACAAGGCAGACATAGCAGAGCTGGAGAGGGTTCAGAGGAGGGCAACTAAAGTAATAACTGGAATGGGTGGACTACAGTACCCTGAAAGATTATCAAAATTAGGGTTATTCACTTTAGAAAAAAGACGACTGAGGGGAGATCTAATAACTATGTATAAATATATCAGAGGTCAGTACAGAGATCTCTCCCATCATCTATTTATCCCGAGGACAGTGACCATGACGAGGGGACATCCTCTGCGTCTGGAGGAAAGAAGGTTTGTACATAAACATAGAAGAGGATTCTTTACGGTAAGAGCAGTGAGACTATGGAACTCTCTGCCTGAGGAGGTGGTGATGGTAAGTTCACTAAGAGAGTTCAAGAAGGGCCTGGATGTATTTCTGGAGGGTAACAATATTACAGGTTATAGTTACTAGAGAGGGGTCGTTGATCCAGGGAGTTATTCTGATTGCCTGACTGGAGTCGGGAAGGAATTTTTCCCCCTAAAGTGAGGAAAATTGGCTTCTACCTCACAGGGTTTTTTGCCTTCCCCTGGATCAACTTGTAGGAAAACAGGCTGAACTGGATGGACAGATGTCTTTTTTCGGCCTTACAAACTATGTTACTATGTTACTATGTTACTAATTTTGGGGGTATATTTAGTTGATATAAAAGTACAGTAGCGCAGATTTTTTTTAAGTGTATGAGCAGAAAAATTTCACCGAATTTCACAGAATCTCAGAAATATTTACTGTACACAAAAGTTAAATAACAGACGCAGCACAGGTAATGTTGCCTTGATTAGGGACAGAAAAAATGACACTGGATGTAAAGTATTTAGGATACAAAAACGTTATACTGCACATGCAGCACAGGTAATGTTGCCTTGATTAGCGGCAGAAAAAAATACACTGGATTTTACAAACGTTATACTGCACTTGCAGCACAGGTAATGTCGCCTTGATAAGAGGCAGAAAAAATGACACCGGATGTCAGGTATTTAGGATACAGAAACATTATAATGCACACGCTGCGCAGGTGGTGTTAAAGTCAGGCAAACTTGCGTAATTTTTGCCCCAAAAGAAAAAAAAATATTGTAGCCAGATATAACAATAGTCCTTACAAGGACTTTTGGGTCTTTTAAACAGAACAACTAGCCCTGCCTAGCCAAATCCTACCCCCACACTATCTGTCCCTCCTTGCGCAAACGTTATACAGCAGACGCAGCACAGGTAATGTCGCCTTGATTAGCAGCAGAAAACAATACACCGGATGTAAGGTATTTAGAATACACAAACGTTATACAGCACACGCTGCGCAGGTGGTGTTTAGGTCAGGCAAACTTGCGCAATTTTTGCCCCACTAAAAAAATAAAATATTGCAGCTAGATATAAAAATAATCCTTAAAAGGACTTTTGGGTCTTTTAAACAGAAAAACTAGCCCTGCCTACACAATTTCTATCCCTACACTATCTGTCCCTCCTTGCAGCAGCTCTCCCTGACTCGGACTGAGCCGGGTCACGTGTCACCGGGTGCTATATAGCACCCGATGATTCATTTCCAGCCAGCCAATCACTGTAATGCGAGTAGCCAACATAGCTACGGCATTACAGTGAATGCCAGTACCCCCCCGCATGCTGATTGGCTGCGTAGCAGCCAAGAAACATGCAGGGAGGGGACTCGAGCACTATATATTTTACCCTTCTACTAATCTATCAGAAGGACTGAAAAATGAGAAACACAACGGATCCTGTCTTTGGAGCAGCAATAAGGCCTGTATCACACAGTCCCTATTTTATAGCAAAATATGCTCATGATTTGGAAGCCAAAATCAGGAGTAGGTACTAGAGATGAGCGAGCATACTCGTCCGAGCTTGGTGCTCGTTCGAGTATTAGGGTACTCGTAAGTGCTCGCTGCTTGGACAAGTATCTCGCCATGCTCGAGGAGATGGCAACTTCCGCATTGTGCTTTTTTGGCGCCTATAAACACAGCTAATCACAAGCCACCAGACTCTACGGTACACCCAGCATCATGTGGGGCCCTTACATGTCGATAGCAGGGGTTGGCTGGCCTGATCAGGTGACCCTGGAATATACTAGTGAATGGCCGCGGTGCTCGGCTCAGATGCCGTCTGGATGTCGTTAGGGATAGAGCTGCAGCCTTTCAGGGAGAGTGTTAGGGCCTGCATTTAGTTCTCTGTTAGGCAGGAATCACCCACAAAGAACCCAACAGCCCTTCTAAGGGCTAGAAGACATTTTTTTTTTGTCTCCTGGCTTGGCTGGCTGGCTGGCACTAGTAGTGCAGCTATCGCCATATATAACACCCTTTTTTTTTTATGTTATATCTCAGTGATACTAATCCATTGCACACAGCAGTGTCGAACCATTCTGTGTGTCACAGTTCAGTACACTCACTATTTTCTGTCCAGGTGACACTTTCTGTACGTCACAGAATAGAACCAAGTCATTTGCTACCTGTCACGTATATAGATTGATCCTAAAAATCTCTGTGCGACATTTGTCTGGGTCGCAGTCTAAATAGCCACCATCAGTAGAGTGTCAGTCAGCTCTACCATAGTTTCTGCACGTCACGTTCCAAAAAAAAAAAAAAAAAATCCAAAACAATATATACAAAAAAAATTAGTTTTTTTTGTAGTTTTAGCTCAGTGATACAAATCCATGTCACACAGCTGCGTTTAACCTTTCTGTGTGTCACAGTTCAGCACACTCTCTCAAATCCATATATTCTGTCCAGGTGACACTTTCTGTACGTCACAGAATAGAAACAAGTTATTTTCTACCTGTCACGTATACAGATTGATCCTAAAGATCTCTGTGCGACATTTGTTTGGGTCGCAGTCTAAATAGCCACTGTCAGTAGGGTGTCAGTCAGCTCTACCATAGTTTCTGCACGTCACGTTCCAAAAAAAACAAAACTACAAAAAAAAAAAAAAAAAAAAAGTTTTTTTGTTGTTTTAGCTCAGTGATACAAATCCATTTCACACATCTGCGTGTAACCTTTCTGTGTGTCACAGTTCAGCATACTCGCTCCAATCCGTATATTCTGTCCAGGTGACACTTTCTGTACGTCACAGAATAGAACCAAGTCATTTGCTACCTGTCAAGTATACAGCTTGATCCTAAAAATCTCTGTGCGACATTTGTCTGGGTCGCAGTCTAAATAGCCACCGTCAGTAGGGTGTCAATCAGCTCTACCATAGTTTCTGCGCGTCACGTTCCAAAAAAAACAAAACTAAAAAAAAAATATAAAAAAAAAAAATACAAAAAAATTATTATTTATTATTAGCTCAGTGATACAAATCCATTTCACACAGCTGCGTGTAACCTTTCTGTGTGTCACAGTTCAGCACACTCACTCCAATCCGTATATTCAGTCCAGGTGACACTTTCTGTACGTCACTTAATTAAACCAGACTGAACAAGTTTGTGGGTTTCAGTACACCAGGCCCGTTTATTTATTCTTTTTTATATCATACACTTATATACAGAAAATGTTGAACCCCAGGGCTG
>ONZH01027459.1:0-146800 GCA_900303285.1 Rhinella marina | reverse complement strand
GGCTGGGACCTGGGTGGGCTGATCTGAGGGGGCGCGGGGGGCCCTGGCAGCGCGGCAGCAGATATTAGAACATGGGGGCAACGCATTAAAGTGATGCGCGCGCCATGTTCTAAGTATCGGACTGCAAGAACACTCGTATTGAGCTTCGGTACCGCACTAGGTACCGAAACCGTACCGAGTTTTCGATTATATCGTGCAACCCTAATCTGAGGTCTGATGGGGGCACAAGACGCTGATCTGAGGGTCTGATGGGGATACAGTACGCTGATCTGAAGGTCTGATGGGGGCACATTAAGCTGAAGTCATAAACATGTTCGGTATCTTTACGTCCCAAAATGCCCGCTCTATTAAAATATAAAAACTATTATCCGATATGGTGAACTCCGTAACGGAAAAAATAGTGCCAAAGTGCAAAATGGCCATTTTTCGCTATTTTGCAATCCATAAAAGATTGAATAAAAAGTGATCAATAAGACGTACAGTTCCCAAAATGGTATCAATGAAATTGTCATCTGCTCCCGTATAAAATGACAGCTTACCCAACTCCGTACGCTAAAGTTTAAAAAAAGTTATGGGTGTCAAAGGTGGCGATTTGAAAAAAAAAATTGGGGTGGCCAAAGATTTAATTTTTTTTTTAAGGCATTAAAACATAACAAAACTATATAAATTTGGTATCACCGTGATCATACCAACCCAAAGAATAAAGGGGGGAGGTGTCATTTGGACTGCAAAGTGAAAACCGTAAAAACAAAGCCTTTAAGAAATGGCGTAATGGATTTTTTTGTCAATTTCACTGCACTTGGAATTTTTTTTCAGCTTCCTAGTACATTGCAATATCAACTACTAATGACCTACAGTATCTCATGGGTACATCATTAGTAGTATTGAGGCCTGGAAAACTCCTTTAAACTTTAGTAAAAAAAAAAAAAGAAGGTAGAACGAGATAAAAAGGAGGCAAAAGAAAAAGGGTCTGGGAGAGAGTGGGTAATAGGGGTATACTGTCTGATAACATAGTTCCTGAACTTTTTTCCAGAAACATCCTGGCCAGAGAGAATTGTTTAACAAATGGATAAAAAACACAAATCAGGTGCGCTGAAGCGCAAAGAAAAGGAGAAAAAGAAAAATCTAGTTTCATCTTGTGCCCCTCTGACAAGTTATTTTTTTGTTAGCCAATCTACTGTGCCAATGAAACAAAATGATACTGTGAGTTGTCAGAATGAACCCAGCAACAGCCTAGCAATAGATAACCAAAAAGACACTACTAGTACTATAGAGCAAGGCTATTCCCCCAACAACAGTCAGTTTTCTCCAGAGCAGGAACAACAAGAACATGCTAGCTGTACCAGAAATTATGACATATCTGAATTAAGTGATCCCGTTGGAATTGCTAGCTCAAGCGTTCTTGCTAGCCACACTGATGAGCTTGACAGCAATGCTGGTCCTAGGAGCTCCACCACTGGCCCCGACTGTATATTTAAATTAAACCCTGAAGAGCCTTACCCAACCGACCCATTTTTCTTCAAAGATCAGACTCTTACTACTGAAATAATTAGAGTTCTACTGGAACATGGCCCTTGTCAGCCAGGATTAAATGATGGCTATGACAACTTTCCCTATGACACAGAAAAAAGACGATTCAATCCATCTTGGTACAATCGAAAAGTGGGAGACACATGTACAGTTGAACGACAATGGTTAATTTACTCCCCCAAAGCCCACCGGCTCTATTGTTTTTGCTGTTGGCTATTTAGTAAGCGAAATGAAAAGGTTAGAGTCTGGGCAGACCCATCCATAGGCTTCTCTAACTTTAAGAAAGGCATTGACAAAATAGAACAACATGAGAGGTCTAGTACTCATAGAGAAGCAGAGAAAACATTTCTAATCACGAAATACCGTATCAGCCAGCACAGCACCGTGATAGCAGGGCTGATCAAAGGTGAGAGGGAGCTGATAGAGAGGAACAGAAAAATCCTTCACAGGCTCATAGATGTCACTCTTTTTTTAGCGAGACAGGGTCTTGCATTTCGAGGTCACAGAGAATATGGTGGCTTGGGTGACCCCGATGTCAACGAAGGCAACTTTTTGGAGCTGATAAAACTACTGGCCCAGTATGACACTGTTCTTGAAAATCATCTAAAAAATCCAGTAGGTCGTGTTACCTATCTGAGCTCAGAGTCGCAAAACGAACTGATTTCTGCACTTGCAAGTGAAACTATGAGCACTATCATAGAGGAAGTGAGAGCAGCAAAGTTTTTCTCAGTTATTGTGGATTCCACAATTGATATCTCCAGAAAGGACCAATTCTCTCTATCATTAAGATATGTCATAAAAACTGGTAATGCCATTGAGCGTTTTATTAAATTTGAAGAACTTCCAGACGGCTGTGCAGAGTCATTTTATGACATTTTAATTAGTGTACTCAGCAAAGAACTTGGTCTTAATGTAAACCTAATGAGAGGGCAAGCCTATGATGGGGCAAGGACAATGTCAGGCCACTTAATGGGGCTACAAGCCAGAGTGAAACAAAACTGCTCTGAGAAAGCTTTTTATGTACATTGTTGTGCACACAACCTCAATTTGATTCTTATAGATGCTGCATGTGCATTATGCAGTGCTAAAATTTTCTTTGGTACGCTTGAAACTCTGTATACATTTTTAACATCAAGCCTGCCTAGATATAAAATTCTGGAGGAAGAACAGAATAAAGTCCTGGAGGGAACAGTATTGACATTAAAGAGATTGTCAGATACACGATGGGCTTCCAGGAAACAGGCCACTGATGCAGTAATCCAAAGCTTGCCTGCAATCCTTGAGGCTCTGCGCCGCATCAAGGTGCATAACGGCACCACCCCAAAAACTGCTGCTGAAGCAGATGGTCTGTTGACAAAGCTGAAAGCTTATGAATTCAAGCTAATGCTAGTTTTTTGGAATACACTCTTAAAAAAACATATGTCCTTTCAAACTACCTTCAAAAAGAATCGTTGGACATTAATGCAGCTGTACATCTAATTGATGCATGCATGACTCAAATTAGAGAGCTGCGATCAGATGAGGAATTTGTAAAAATTGAGAACACAACCAAAGACTTAGCTACGTTGTGTAAGGATACAACTGAATATCATGTAGGAAAGGTTCGTAAGAGGAAAAGATTTTGTGATGAAAGAGCTGAGGATGAGCCAATTGAGGATAGTCGAACTTGCTTCCGAGCTGAAGTATATTATTATATACTTGATGTTTTTGTGGGTCAGTTTGAGCACCGTTTTTCCGATTTTAGAGAAATGGCCAAATTGTTTAGTCCACTAAATAGCAAAAACTTCCAAGAAACCGATGTATCCAAAAAAGTCATTGAACTTGCCCGTTTTTACTCTGGTGATGTGTCCACAGAACCTGAGGTAGTATTGGATGAGTTCCTAACCTTCCGTAGTATATATAATGAGCTGTCAATCGATAAAGAACAGGTCACCACTGACAAAATCTTACCATTTCTTATTGGCAATGACATGCACCGAGCCTTTCCAAACCTGAGTACTCTGTACCGTATATATCTCACTATTCCTGTCAGTAGCGCCAAAGCAGAGAGGAGTTTCAGCCGCCTGAAACTTATTAAAACACATCTACGAGCATGCATGCACGAGGCCAGAATGTCCAATTTAACCTTACTAAGTATTGAGAGGGACATTGAAATTGACAAAGACAAGGTGGTTGGCAAATTTGCCAAAGTCAAGGACAGAAAAATGACACTGTAACAAGTGACTTTAATGTTTATGTAGTTCACCAGACTTTATACTTGTTTCTTAGTTTAAAAAAGACTATTTGATTATTTTTGAGTTTGAACCAACAAGGACATCAATTTGGTGAGTAACATGGTTTTTTAAACATATTAACTGGTAGTGTGTTAAACTTTTCTACATAAATATTTCTCTGCTTTAGGCCTAATTGTTAATGTAATTATAGCCTATGTGACTAAGGCCACTTTCACATTAGTGGCAGCACAGATCTGGCGGGTGAAGGGTGCCGCCGGGTCCGTGCTGCCGCAAGTACACGTGAGGAGCCGGAGCGGCGCTCTGGCCCCACACGTGTCACATACACACACACACACATAGACATACACACAGACATACACATACACAGACATACCTACATGCTCCCAGCAGCTCCGGAGGAGGAGGACGGCCAGCATATAGGAAGATTCCCCACAGCGCCCTCTGCTGGAGGGAGAATCTTCCTATGTGCGTGCATTTCTCCTCCTCCTGTGATGTGCAGAGCTGCTGGGAGCATGTAAGTATGTCTGTGTGTATGTGTCTGTCATGTGTGGTGTGCTGTGGACGGATCCGTCATGAACTCCATTGAAAGTCAATGGAGGACGGATCCGTTTACTGAGTGTGTCACACTGAACGGATCCGTCCCCATTGACTTGCATTTGAGGTCATGACGGATCCGTCTTGGTGAGGATGCCCAGGATGGAGAGCAAACCGCAGCATGAAGCGGTTTGCACTCTGGTCTGAAGACGGAACGGAATGCTTTTAGGAGCCTCCGTTGTGTTCAGTTCAGTTTTGTCCCCATTGACAATGAATGGGGACAAAACGGAAATGTTTTTTTCCAGTATTGAGCCCCTATGACGGAACTCAATACCGGAAAAAGAAAATGCTAGTGTGAAAGTAGCCTAACCCTATATGTGATGCATTTAGGGCTGATGTCCTCTTTGCTTTTGTTTGACTAATCTGCCTTCAAATAAGTTACTTTAGATCTTTATCTCCTTGTTATAGACAGCTAGTTATAGCCTGTTGCTATACTTAAATAAATTATGATGTGACTCTGATATTGAGATGGCTGCCATTTCTTCTTATTCATATGTAAAGGGACTTTGTCAACAGCTTTACCCCACTAAACTATAAGCCCCCTCAGGTAGGGTATGAAATATACTTTTTAGTATACCCTCTCTTACGTTAAAACACAACCATTTACCTATAAAACATACTGTGGTGTAATCTTAAACACTAGAATCTCAGCTTTGAAACTTCAGTTTCACTTTCGGATTTTGGATCTCTACACTATAGAACTGGAGATACAGGCTGGCAAAGACATAATATGGAATGTGAGCTGCAGTTTAGTGATGTAAAAACTGGGGACAGGTTTCCTTTAACATAGGAGTCCCCTTGTTTTTTACTCCTATATTTTACTGCATTATGTGGTAGAGTATTTACACTAGGGTATGTAGAAAGTCTATTGTACTGTACTTAGCAGCATAGATGATCTAGCAGTTTATACAGTCATCTTTCTAATACAATATTATAACCACAACTAGTAGTATGTGCCTGTGTTGGAAACGTGCGTTTGGGAAGCCACTAAGTGGGGGGCCCACTCAGGTATGTTTCGCCCCCCCTGTGCTGAACCTCTAGCTACGCCTCTGGCTTCCCCTATAGCTATGCCCCTGTATAGAAGGATTTACCCTTTTGCTAGCGAAGTGCAAACATGGCGCCCACTAGCATGTGCAGCGTGCGTCATGGCCGGCAGGTCTCCACTGTTTCAAACAGCAGAGACTCTTGGCTAATGACCATGACAAGCAATAATGCTGATCATGGTCATTAAATGCTTTAGATGCCATGATCAAGTGTGATTACAGCATCTAATGGGTGAAAAACCTGGAAGCTATTGCTTCCGGGCCTCTTGGTGGCATCCTCTGCGGCCAATGAGGATGTCGGTAACTGGTTTGAATACACTGGATATATCTGAAAACTGCAATTCTTATTTTGGCCAGCAGGCCAACATAAGAAATTAGCAATTCTCTCATCATAGGTCTAAAAGACCCATGAGGGTTAAGAATAAAAAAAATAAGTTAAAAAAAATGTGTTTTGCACGCTCAATTACAAGCTTCAAAACCATAAAGAAGTAAAAAATAAATATAATAAATGAAGAAAAAATAAATAAAAGTTTAACCCTTTCAGTACCAAGCCACTTTTCACCTTAAATCACTTTATGTGGTAATAACTTTAGAACGCTTTTACTTATCCAGGCCATTCTGAGATTGTTTTCTCATAACACGTTGTACTTTATGACAGTCATAAATTTGAGTCAATATATTTCACCTTTATTTATGGAAAAATCCAAAATTTACCCAAAATTTTGAAAAATTTTCAATTTTCTAAATTTCAATTTCTCTGCTTTTAAAACATAAAGTGATACCTCATAAAATATTTATTACTTAACATTCCCCATATGTCTACTTTATGTTGGCATCATTTTGTAAATGTCATTTTATTTTTTTTAGGAAGTTAGAGGGCTTAGAAGTTTAGAAGCAATTTTTCACATTTTCAACAAAATTTCCCAAACCATTTTTTTGAGCACTAATTCAGTTATAAAGTGATTTTGTGAGGCTTACCTAATGGAAACCACCCATAAATTACCCCATTTTACAAACTACACCCATCAAATTATAAAAAACTGATGTTACAAACTTTGTTAACCCTTGAGGTGTTCTACAAGAATTAAAGGAAAATTGAGGTGAAATTTCAAAATTTCACTTTTTTGGTAGATTATTCATGTTAATAATTTTTTTTTGCAACATAGCAAGGGTTAACAGCAAACTAAACCTCAATATACATTACTCTGATTCTGCAGTTTACAGAAATACCCCATATGTGGTGTTAAACTGCTCTATGGGCACGTGGCAGTGGTCAGAAGGAAAGGAGCGCCATATGGATTTTGGAGGCAGATTTTGCTAGAATGGTTTTTAGGCACCATTTTGTATTTTAAGAGACCCTGACGTACCCCTAGAGTGGGAACCCTCAAAAAGTGACCCCATTTTGGAAACTACACCCCTTAAAGAATATATTAAGAGGGGTACTGACCACTTTGACCCCCTAAGCGTTTTACAGAATTTGGAAACACTTGGCTGTGAAAATGAAAAGTTTCATTTCTTCCAATAAATTGTTGCTTTAGCCCCACATGTTTCATTTTCACAAGGGGTAACAGGAGAAAAGCACCCCATAATTTGTTTCACATTTTCTTCTGAATATGGCAACACACCATATGTGGTGGTAAATTGCTGTTGGGGCACATGGCAGAACAGAAGGAGCGCCATATGGATTTTGCAGCACAGATTTTGATGGATTGGTTTGCGGGAGCCATTGATTTTTATTTTTTTGAGTTATTGTCTTATGTGGGGGCTCATTTTTTGCGGAATGAGGTGACGTTTTCATTGGTACCATTTTGGGGTACATAAGACTTTTGATCGCTTGGTATTACACTTCGGGCTGCCTTCCCTGCCATCGGGTCCCCGTCACAGCAGCGCGGGGACCCGATGGGCTCTCCCTCCCACCGCAGACATCGCACGTGCTATGGTCAGCACTGACCGCGGCAGTGCGAGGGTTAATGCACTGGAATCGGTGTTTTCACCAATGCCAGTGCATACAGCAGGGATCCGGCTATCAGCCAATGCCGGACTCCTGCAGCTGATCGGGCGAGCGCAGCTCCTGGGCCCGCCTGATCAGAGCGCCGTGGCAGTATGGCGCTGGGATTTTTGTCAGGAGTGTAAGGGTTAAATCACCCCCCTTTCCGTAAAATAAAATAAAAATACATAAATAACAAAAAATATAAACATCATGGATATCACCGTGACCGAAAATGTCCATACTATTAAAATATAAAATTATTTTTCCAATACGGCGAATGGCATAACGGAAAAAAGGGTCAAAATGGCCAATTTGCCATTTTTCCAATTGTTTCTTTTACACCTAAAAATGTAATAAAATGTGATCAAAAAGACACACACTCCAAAATGGTATCAATAAAAACTACAGATTGTCCCGCAAAAAATGACCCCCACACAGCTCAGTAGATATAACTATAAAAAAAAAGCTATGGGGGTCAGTATATGGTGACATAAAAAAAAGATTCTCAAAGGTTACATTTATTTTTACACATTTAGACATAAAAACCTATGCATATGTGGTATCGTTGTAACTGTACTGACTCAGATAATGAAGGGCACAGGTCAGTTTTGCCACAAACAGAACACAGTGGGAACAAATCCCGTAAAACGGTGGAGGAATTTTTTTTCCAATTCCACCCCATTTGGAATTTTTTAATGCTTCCCACTACACTGTATGCTATATTAAATGGTAGCATTAGAAAGTACAACTTGTTCCCCCCAAAAAATAGTCCTTATACAACTATGTAAACAGAAAAATAAAAAAGTTATGGTTCAAGGAAGATAGGGAAGAAAAATGAAAACGCAAAAACAAAAAAACTTAAGGCCCCTTGCAGACGAGCATGTGTCAGGAAGCTACGATGTGGACTCGGTGCCACATGCTAGTAAGGGGCCTAAGGGTTAAAAATGCAACACATATAGAACTATTCATCTTTTCCACTTTTTTGGGCAAAATTGAAGGGGTTGTCCGGGTTCAGATCTATCCCTGTCTTCACCCCTCTGGCCCCTCTGATGTTAGCATCGGAGGAAAGGCTTTTTTATTTACAATAATACACTGCTGGGTGGAAGCTTCCGCCCAGCAGTGTGTTCTGTGTCACCGGCTCTGATGGGCCGGCTTTAGCGCTGCCCTAACCGTTTTACAGGCTAGGGCAGCGGTAAAGCCCGCCCATCAGTGCCGGTGACGTCACCGGGCTCACTGCTGGGTGGAAGCCTCCGCCTGGCAGTCCTAAGGAGAGCCTGGTACATCTCACAATTCAGCGCAGGGCAAAGGGGAGAATCGGAGCATGAAATGGTCTACATGTCCGTTCCTTTTTTTTTTTTTTTGCAGACCGTATGGAACCATACATTTCAATGGGACCACAAAAAAAAACGGAAAGTTACTCTGTGTGCATTCCGTTCCGCAAAAAAATAGAACATGTCCTATTATTGTCTGCATTACGGACAAGGATAGTACTGTTCTATTAGGGGCCAGCTGTTCAGTAAAACACTGAATGCACACGGACGTCATCCTTTTTTTTTTTTTTTTGCAGACTGCAAAATACATACAGTCGTGTGCATGAGGTCTTAAAGAGTATGGTTCAGCTAAATCCCATCATAAACAAATAAATGTATAGTGAAAGTGGTAGGCACACCTCTTACTGGTATGTATAGATCAAATATTTAATCACATAAAAATAAAATAACAATAAAAACAAAGGATAAAAAGTATAAAAAATCAGTACATATAAGAACTTAACACCAAAGCAATAGGTCAGCAGATATCCATAATCAAATATAGGTGTGCAAATGTCAGCGTCTAGATATATCGCTAATTCTCTTATGATCCCGAGTTTTTAGCTTAATTCAGCTTTCATGTGCACATATTCAATTGGTCGCTCCTATATAGTCTCTGGAATCTGCCTTTCACTCCTTCTGTGGAGTGGTTACAATATAGTAGTCAAAGCTTTATAGTAAATGCATATGGATACCACAGTCAATTCCTAATAGAGCAAATATTCGCACTCATATATATTGTTTCCAGTACGATATAGTTGCGTTCCACGATGTTATTGCATGAAGTAACTTGTTAGTTTGTGTTACTCACGTACTGAATGTCCCGGAGTATTGTGGACGCTGTATTTCCCTCTCTCCGTCCTCTCCACAAGGTGCAGGTACAGCTAATGTGCGCTCTCTTACCTTCCACCTGGGAACAATGCTTGTGAGGTTTTAGTTTCACTTGTGCTTTGAGACACTTGGTTCCATACGCAGTTTGGACGTTTGTATATCTTTTTCAAAGACTAGTCATATATTCTTTTTAGGCATGCCTTAACTTCTTCCGTCCTGGGGTACTCTCACTTCAACCAATCCCAAATCAACCAAATCCCATCATAGTTCTGGATCTTACCACTAGGGGGCTAGCATAGGAAATAGCTGCTGTAGAGTCGGTTATTTACCATGCCTGGTAAGGACCAGGTCCCTACCATGCATGAAGTTTAGCCAAATCAATGTGAGCTGGCTAAACACTACCTTTGTTCCAGACCTATCCACTTTTTTGCACCAAGGACCGGTGTCTCGCAAGACAATTTTCCCAGGGACTGGGGGAGGGAAGGGGTAGTTGCTGCTCAGCGCTGACTGATTCACGCAAGGTGCATATGAAAATATATAAATATAACATAAAATGCCTATATACAAAGCTCCCCATATATAATACCCCTTCTTTGTGGCCTCAGTAGATGCCCCCACAGTGCCCTCAATAATTCACCAATAAGAAGTGCCCTCACAGTGCCCCCCAATAATGTGCGAGTAAGAAGTCAATTGCTGTGTTCCTCTCGGAGACCTGTTTGGCGGTGAATTTCTGGGTTCCTGTAGAGCTAGAAAGTCCAAAAGTTTGTTGTACATGTAGGCCCACTAGATCTACCTATACCACTTACCTCCATCAGGCTGGCAGCGAAGCAATTCAGGCCTCTTCTGGCCTATGTCCTGCGTTGTAAGGCTCAGGTGGCATGATGACATCATTGTGCCGCTTGAGCCAGCCTCTGATAGGTTGTAGGCACTAGGCCTGTAGCCTATCGGAGGAATGGGTAGGGGAGACGCCTCTCCCTCCCCTGTCCCACCGCAGCATAGCCATCTGTATCTCTGTTTTGAGGACGGCCATACAGATGTCTATGGAGATGAGCACTTCCATTATTACTAGGGACTGAGAGGTCCGTACCATGCATGGAGTTTAGACAGCTGCTATAGAGTCCCTATTTCCCATGCCTGGTAAGGACCAGGTCCCTAATCGGCATGGAGTTTAGCCAGATCAATGTGAGCTGGCTAAACACTACCTCTGTTCCGGACCTGTCCACTAGGGGGCTGAGAGGTCTGTACCATGCATGGAGTTTAGACAGCTGCTGTGGCGTGGGCTGCTTCCCATGCCTGGTAAGGACCAGGTCTGTACGGTGCATGGAGTTTAGACACAACCATCCAGAAAGTGTTTGGTTTATTTCTGTATATTAGTGCCTTGTAAACTTTCATTATTTGATGAGATTTGAGTCTTAGAAATTTCTATATTCAGATACTTTGTTCGCTAGTGTAAAAGAAAACCATGCAAGTGCATGGTTCCTCCAGCGACAAATCAGCAGAGGAACCGCCCCTTCTCCAGCAGCTAGGCGATTGGCTAGGCAAGTGAGAACGGCAACTTGCCATGTCTTTATCAGTAATTGGACGAGCGATCCCGGAAGCGACAGCAGGTAAACGCTGATTGGCTGATGTTGCAGTGCTGGCGCTGATGTTGTGCTATGTGATTGGCTGTAGTTGGTTCAGTGCAAGGTGAATAGGAAACTGGTGAGTTCTGTGGAGAGCGGCGCTTATGTGCTAACAGCGGAGTTGACAGTCGGAGTCCGTACAGAAGCCATGAAGCTCGGCCCTTTATCGTGGAGCAGCGCCTGCCTGCTGCTCGTGTATGTGCTAGGAATGGTAGCTGCCGGGTGAGTATGTAACTGGGAAGTCTGCTAGATCCACGACTGCCTTCCCTTTGTGAATAGCGCTTATCAGTAGTATGGTGCAGTCAGGGATGCGTTCTGTTCCGTTACTGGCAGAGGGTGACTTGTATTAAGCCCGGGTTACATGGCTAGTCTTACTTGGTTTAGTACTGGGGGCGTGGTGCCACACAAGTACCCTGCAGCCACCAGCCCTCTATCAGCTGACATGCTGGGTGCCACTGCCACTACAGGCTCACGGTCAACAGAAAAGCCATAGGCTCTTCACTGACACAGAGTGGAACCCTTGTCTGTGCTGGTAAAATTGCCCACAGGCCTCAGAGAATGTGGGTGTTCCAGTTAGTGCATAGCAATCAAGTTAGACGTGTCCCTATGTAGAGGAAAATTAGCTCAGTTACCCAACCAATCAGATAAATCTTCAGTCTGAAAGACACTGGTTTGATAGAAATTCCAAAAAAGTTAAATGGAAGATAAAGGAACTGTTAAGTGTGTTTTGTACCTGCCATAGGCCGGACACTCCTTTACCTCCCGTAGGCGGAATGCCCCTTTACCTCCGAGTCCAAGTAGTGGAAACCCCACCAGTTGACTTTTCAGGCATATCCAGGGATGTACTGTAAACGTTCTTAGAATTAGCTAGGGCTTCCTTATAGTGATCACTAAAATGAAGGACCCTGCACGCTAGTAATCTAGTGACCTGCCCACCCTGCCTGCTCTTACTGACGTATTTTTATTTGTCAATAAGTATAGTTCACAAATACCTCTGCTGTTTGAGCCAATGTTAGAACGGATCATACAAGCACAGGGTAATATTTAGATTCAAGCAAACCCATAAAGCAACCCGTGACAAGTCACATAATGACAGCAATCCAAATGGAAATCTTTGAATTAATAAACTAAAAGTTAGAATAAATGGGTTTGCGTTGCCAGCTTCGTAGTTCCATGCAGATGTGTGTCTGCCACAGATATTTCCAAGCCAGGACCTGTCTGGCATGTGTCATTGACTTCATACACGGAGTCACTGGGCCTGAGCACTGCCATGTGACAGTGAAGCCTCTCCCAGATTATAGAAATGTAAAAAATGTTGTTTGGCAGCAATTCATCAGGGGTCTACAGCAGTATTTTATTGCCGGGTTACATCAGCCTTTTAGCACCTGCAATACCAGATCCAATGTCATTCTACTGAAAAGAGCTTGGATTCCTATATTACATATATTAGCGTCACTCACTGTCCCCGGTAGAGCTCACAATCTAAGTTCCCTATAGGTATGTCTTTGGAGTGTGGGAGGAAACTGGAGAAAACTCTCGTACACCTGGGGAGAACATATAAACTCCATGCAGATGTCCTTCGTCAGATTTGAACCTGGGACCCCAGCGCCGCAATGTATTGTGGCCATAACACTGACACTAACATGTGGCTGTATTACCATGGTGTGAAACTGACCTAACCCTTAAGGTGCCAAAGCATCTGAAAGTGGTTGTCCCAAAAAACAGCACTTCTCCATGTGCTCTTTTATGACCTCTGTTAGGGAGGACTCAGTTGACCAAGTTTGTCCATGGCTTTGCTTTTCTTGGGTGCTGCTTAATGTTAAACTGTCTGCAAATGTATATCACCCCGACATTAAAAACTGGCATTCGGAAAGATAGGCAGGTGTTTTGCTGTTTGAACAAACAGAGATACAAGATGGAACATTGGGTCTTAGGAAGACCCAAAATTGGAGGCTTTTCTTGTGGAGTTGTGCTAAATAAGGCACACCTCTACTGTAGGCATGTAGCAAAAGCAAAGTTGTGCAGCCACAGCCTAGGTGTTTTCAGGAGAGGTGCCCAATCTTTCAGGAAGGTGAGCAGAATAGTATAATCGCAGCTTGACGTGATGAGCACTTTTATATTCTAGGCCATAGACAGAAACAATGCATTTCCCCAGTTGTCTCAATGACATGACAGCACAACCTGAGATCGCCTTCGTCTGATAGGACAGGAAAATACAGAGAGGGTTAAAATTTCAGCCCTTCCCCCCTAGCACCATTGTATTTTCCTGTCCATGTTGGAAGTGGCCCCGGTGAAGCTCCCTCTGGCGGCAGCCCAGGTGGGCCTGATGCGGTGAGGTATCATGGTGGCCGGAGTGACGCTAGGACGAGCTTCCCTTCAGCCCCAGGGGGATGACGTCAGATGCATGGGAGGCGGAGTTTGCGACGTCACGCCAGCGCGACGGCGCATGCGCAGGGCATGTAAAGATTGCGGCGCCCACCGGAATATGGCGTTCGGCGTTTCACTCTCCTGGCTGGTTGTGATGGCTGTTTGGTAACATAGTAACATAGTTTGTAAGGCCGAAAAAAGACATCTGTCCATCCAGTTCAGCCTGTTTTCCTACAAGTTGATCCAGGGGAAGGCAAAAAACCCTGTGAGGTAGAAGCCAATTTTCCTCACTTTAGGGGGAAAAATTTCTTCCCGACTCCAGTCAGGCAATCAGAATAACTCCCTGGATCAACGACCCCTCTCTAGTAACTATAACCTGTAATATTATTACCCTCCAGAAATACATCCAGGCCCTTCTTGAACTCTTTTAGTGAACTTACCATCACCACCTCCTCAGGCAGAGAGTTCCATAGTCTCACTGCTCTTACCGTAAAGAATCCTCTTCTATGTTTATGTACAAACCTTCTTTCCTCCAGACGCAAAGGATGTCCCCTCGTCATGGTCATTGTCCTCGGGATAAATAGATGATGGGAGAGATCTCTGTACTGACCTCTGATATATTTATACATAGTTATTAGATCTCCCCTCAGCCGTCTTTTTTCTAAAGTGAATAACCCTAATTTTGATAATCTTTCTGGGTACTGTAGTCCACCCATTCCAGTTATGACTTTAGTTGCCCTCCTCTGAACCCTCTCCAGCTCTGCTATGTCTGCCTTGTTCACAGGAGCCCAGAACTGTACACAGTACTCCATATGTGGTCTGACTAGTGATTTGTAAAGTGGCAGGACTATGTTCTCATCACGGGCATCTATGCCTCTTTTGATGCAACCCATTATCTTATTGGCCTTGGCAGCAGCTGTCTGACACTGGTTTCTGCAGCTTAGTTTGCTGTTCACTAAAATTCCTAGGTCCTTTTCCATGTCAGAGTTACCCAATGCTTTACCATTTAGTATGTACTGGTGACTTGCATTATTCCTTCCCATATGCATAACCTTACATTTGTCAGTGTTAAACCTCATCTGCCACTTTTCTGCCCAAGCCTCCAGTCTATCCAGATCCTGCTGTAGCAGTGCACTGTCCTCTTCTGTGTTAATTACTTTACACAGTTTAGTGTCATCTGCAAAAATTGATATTTTACTGTGCAAGCTTTCTACAAGATCATTAATAAATATATTGAAGAGAATAGGACCCAATACAGACCCCTGTGGTACCCCACTAGTGACAGTGACCCAATCTGAGTATGTACCGTTAATAACCACCCTCTGTTTTCTATCACTAAGCCAGTTACTTACCCACATACAGACATTTTCTCCCAGGCCAAGCATTCTCATTTTGTATACTAACCTTTTATGTGGTACCGTGTCAAACGCTTTAGAGAAGTCCAAATATACGACATCCATTGAGTCGCCGCGGTCAAGTCTAGAACTTACCTCCTCATAGAAACTGATTAAATTGGTTTGACATGACCGATCCCTCATGAAGCCATGCTGATATGGAGTTATTTGCTTATTTTCTTTGAGGTACTCCAAGATAGCATCTCTCAGAAAACCTTCAAACCGTTTACCCACAACAGACGTTAGACTTACCGGCCTATAGTTTCCAGGCTCTGTTTTTGGACCCTTTTTGAATATTGGCACCACATTTGCTATGCGCCAATCCTGTGGAACACTCCCCGTCAGTATAGAGTCCTTAAATATCAGAAATAAGGGTCTGTCGATTACATTACTTAATTCTCTTAGGATACGGGGGTGTATGCCATCCGGTCCTGGTGATTTGTCTATTTTAATATTTTTAAGACGTTGCTGCACCTCTTCCTGGGTCAGAGAGGACACTTTTAAAGGGGAATTTACTTTTATACTCTGCATTTCATCTGACATTTTATTTTCCTCAGTGAATACAGTGGAGAAAAAGTTATTTAGCAGCTTCGCTTTCTCCTCATCGCTCTCTGCTACTCCCCCCTCATTACTCTGTAAGGGGCCGACACCTTCAGGTTTATACTTTTTAGTATTTATATAATTGAAGAACATTTTAGGGTTAGTTTTACTCTCTTTGGCGATTAATCTCTCGGTCTCTAGTTTGGCTGTTTTTATGTGTCTTTTACATATTCTATTTTTTTCCTTATAGTTTTTCAATGCTTCCTCGCTCCCCTCCTGTTTTAGTGATTTAAATGCTTTCTTTTTGTCATTTATTGCTTTCTTTACAGTTCTATTTATCCACATTGGTTTTTTCTTGTTTCTTATTATTTTATTCCCATAAGGTATGTACCTCTCACAATTAGATATTAGGATGCTTTTAAAAATATCCCATTTTGTGGCTGTATTTTTATTTTTGAGGACTTTGTCCCAGTTAGTTAGGCCTATGGCCTCTCTTAGTTGGCTAAGTTTTGCTTTTTTGAAGTTTGGTATTTTTGTTCCTCCCTGAAGAAACGCTCTTTTGAATGACAATTGGAAGGTTATTATATTATGGTCACTGTTTCCCAGGTGTCCCCCGACCTGCACATCTGTTGTTCTGTCAGGTCTATTGGTTAATACTAAGTCCAGTATGGCCGTCCCTCTAGTGGGGTCCTGAACCAGTTGGGAAAGGTAATTGTCTTTGGTTATTTCCAAGAACCTGTTTCCTTTATGAGATGTACAGGTTTCAGTTTCCCAGTCTATATCTGGGTAGTTGAAGTCCCCCATAATAACGACCTCATTATGATTTGCCGCCTCGTCTATTTCATTTAGAAGTAGATTTTCTGTGGTCTCTGATATATTGGGTGGTTTATAATAAACCCCTAGTAGTATTTTATTATTGTTTTTGGCTCCATTTATTTCTACCCACAGTGACTCCACATCCTCATGTCCCTCATTTATATCTTCCCGGAGTGTGGGCTTTAGGCATGACTTTACATAAAGGCAGACCCCTCCCCCTCTCCGGTTTTGACGATCCTTTCTAAAAAGATTGTAACCCTGTACGTTAACTGCCCAGTCATAGGTATCATCCAGCCATGTCTCAGTTACTCCCACTATGTCATAGTCCTCCTCACTCATCACTAATTCCAGTTCACCAGTTTTATTAGTCAGGCTTCTGGCATTAGTGTACATACAATTAAGAGGTTGGTGTATATTTCTTACCCGACACCTTTCCTTCTGATCTGTTCTAGTTCCTCCTTCCATTCCTCCCCCAGTTCCATTACCTTGCCCCAGGTCTCTATCTGCACTTTCTTCCCCATCTATAATGTAGTTACCCTCCCCCCCAGTCCCTAGTTTAAACACTCCTCCAGCCTTCTAGCCATCTTCTCCCCAAAACAGCTGCCCCTTCCCCATTGAGGTGCAGCCCATCCCTACGGTAGAGCCTGTAGCCGACAGAGAAGTCGGCCCAGTTCTCCAGGAACCCAAACCCCTCCTTCCTACACCAGTTCTTGAGCCACTTGTTTACCTCCCTAATCTCCCGCTGCCTTTCTTGTGTGGCTCGTGGTACAGGCAGTATTTCGGAAAACACTACCTTGGAGGTCCTTGCCCTAAGCTTATGCCCTAAATCCCTAAAATCATTTTTAAGGACACTCCCCCTACCTCTAACTTTGTCATTGGTACCGATATGGACCATGACTGCTGGATCTTCTCCAGCCCCTCCCAGTAATCTGTCAACCCGATCCACGATGTGCCGAACTCGAGCGCCTGGAAGGCAGCACACCATTCGACGATCCCGGTCTTTGTGACAGATTGCCCTCTCTGTACCCCTAATAATGGAGTCGCCCACTACCAGCACCTGTCTGGCCTGCCCTGCTCTCCTGGCCCCCTGCTTACTGGAGCTGACATTCCCCTGACTGGCATAGGAAGTGTCCGGCTGCAGCAGTGCTCTCCCTGAAGTAACATCCCCCTCATCTGCCAAACTTGCAAACTTGTTGGGGTGTGTCAGATCAGGGCTAGCCTCCCTGGCACTTTTCCCTCTAACCCACTTTCTAACTGTTACCCAGCTAGCTACCTCACTTTCCTGTGCCTCCTCACTACCACCCTCCCCCGCATCTACCCCATAGAGTGCTTTCTCACTGAGCAGCAAACTCTTTTCCAAATTGTCAGTGCTTCTCAGCGTTGAAATTCGCCCGCTTAGATACACGATGTGCGATTCCAAGCGGACAATTTGCTCACATTTTGAACAAATATATGCACCCTTAAACGGCTGCTCCAGGACTGCATACATCAGACAAGATGTGCACTGGACTGCGCTGTCAATGATGGAAGCCATTCTAATGGGGATTACACAAGCAAAAGCGAAAAAATACAATACAATGATATGGACAGACTTACTGTATTCCCTTTGAAAGTTCCCGAATCTGAAGTCACGTAATCTAAAGTCACACAATTCAACCACACACTTAAAAGTCAAACACGCGAACACTCAAACTCGCGTATTATCTCTGCTTTTATAAGTGGGAAATGCAAACCAGTCTTTTTTTTCCTCTGGATTCAAAGGACTGAACTGCCCACAAGACTGGCTATTTAACTTCTCCTAATTAGATAGCCACACCCTAATTACTCACCTGTGCAGCACCCTGGAGAAGGAAAAAAAAAAAAAAAAAATAGTGCAATCACGTTTACTCTTAGCTGCTATGCAATAAACCAGCAGCAACAACAGTAAGTCACAGTGTATAAGCAAGACTACACTGCTCTGCTCTGACTTGGTTCAGAGTACAATAAAGTCAGGCACAGCCACTCAGCAATGCAACAAATAAATTAGCTCTCACAGATACTCCCTCACGCAATCTAAAGTCACACACTTAATTCAACCACACACTTAAAGTCAAACACGCGAACGCTCAAACTCGCGTATTATCTCTGCTTTTATAAGTGGGAAATGCAAACCAGTCTTTTTTTTCCTCTGGATTCAAAGGGGTCGGGATAATTGGAAGTGAGTGCCCCCTCCACTCAGGGCTCTGGATGGGAGCCCCCCACTGCACAGTGTACTGTGAGTAGCCTTTCAGGCACCCCATGTTATATGTATAATGCCTGGTGTGATGACCCTTCTCTCCCTTAAATTTTCAGGGAGAAAAGGAGTCTTCTTCCTCTACTAAAACAAAAGTGAGAAAGTGTGGTGTGTGTGCTAAGCGCCTTCCCTCCTTGGGGGCTAAATCCCTCTGTAAGGAATGCATGGAGTCGGTGGTTAAAGCAGAATCTACCAGCCTCCTGGACGAGATTAAGAGTATGGTCAGAGATGAGGTCCGTTCTGCCCTGGCCACTCGTGACGTATCTCCCCCTCCAAGACCCCTTCCCCATAGGTCAGGTTTTACCAGAGATCTTGTTTCAGGGGGAAGTCATTCCGATTCTGTTAATCTGGACTTGTCTGATCCTGATGTCCTGGATTTAGTTCAGGATTCGGAGGAGGAGAATGAATATAGGAGGGTCCTCTTTAATCCAGAGGACATAGAAGAGTTAATTAAGGCCATTAGAGCCACTATTAGAATGTAGATCCCAAAGATTCCCAAGTCCATCCAGGAGGAAATCTTTGGAAGTCTGGGGGGAAAGGAAAAAGTCCGTCTTCCCGGTCCCAGATAATATTCAGAGGATACTCAAATCTGAATGGGAAAAACCAGAAAAGGGATCCTTTATTCCTCGTGGTATCAAGACGCTATCCCTTTGATGAAAAGAACTGTGCCGACTGGGAGGCAATTCCAAGGTTGGATGCTCCGGTGGCCTAACGTACAGCCCTCCCCTTTGAGGATGCGGCCCAGTTAAAGGACCCCATGGACAGAAAGGCGGAAAGCCTTCTGAAAGAAACGTGGGAGGCTACAGCGGCTCTTTTAAAACCAGGGGTGGCCACAACCTATGTAGCCCACACACTTAAAGTATGGTTGGATCAGCTAGAAATCCATTTGACTAACAAGACCCCAAGGGATCAAATATTAGAAAGTCAACCCCTACTAAAGATGGCCACCAGCTTTTTGGCAGAGTCTGTGAGGTTTGCAGCCCATACCGCGGTCTTGTCCAATACCATTAGAATGGTCCTCTGGTTGAAGGCCTGGGCGGGGGATATTACCTCAAAAAATAAGTTAATTTCCCTCCCTTTTCACGGGCAGTATGTGTTCTGGCCTGATCTAGATAGGATTCTTGAGAACACTACCGACCGTAAGAAAGGGTTCCCTGAGGACAGGTCCCGCAGCAGGGGGCAGTTTTTTTCGAGGTAAGCAGCAGTCTCAGGAGCCTAGGTCAGATAGGGAAAAGTCGGGGAAGTGGTCCCATAGTAAAGGAGGTAGGGGAAGAAATTTCCTTTTCAATCCCAACAAGAGTCTCATCCACAGCCTCCTCCTCCAAGCAATGACGCCATGCGCGTCGGGGGAAGACTAGCCTCTTTTTTTTTTTTTTTTTCAATGTCTGGTAACAGGTCATCAAAGACCAATTCATACTTGGGGTGATAAAAGAGGGATATTCTATAGAGTTTCTCTCCCTTCCCCCACAAAAGTTTACCTTGACTCAACTTCCACCAAATCAGATGCCTTTTGTAACCGAAGGCATAAGAGAGTTATTATGCCTCGGGGCGATAGAAAACGTTCCAGATTCAGAGTTCGGAACAGGTCATTACTCCCCCTTATTCCTAGTGCCAAAACCCAATGGCAAATTCCAAATGATAATCAATCTGAAACCACTAAACAAATATGTAGTTTACCACTGATTTCAAAATGGAAAGTGTCAAGTTGGCAGTGAAGTTGATAGACAGGGGCGTCATGATGGTCACTGTGGACCTCAAAGACGCATATTTCCACATTCCCATTCATCCATCATCCCGGAAATATCTCAGGTTTGCAGTGTACCAGGAAGGGAGAGTCTGTCATTATCAATTCAACTGTCCCCCGTTCGGAATATCTTCTGCCCCACCAATCTTCTCCAAAGTGATGGCAGAGGTAGTGGCATCCCTAAGCCAGGAGGGCATTCCAATAGTCCCATACCTGGATGATCTGCTGATCCTGGGGAAAGACTTGGCCCTTCTTCACTCTCATTTGCAGACTGTACTAGAACGTCTTCAGTCCCTGGGTTGGATTGTCAACTGGGAGAAGTCCAATTTACTTCCAGACACTCGAAGAATCTTTCAAGGCATCATCCTGGACTCCGACCTTCAGAAGTCCTTCCTGCCTCCATCAAAAATTCATAACCTAAAACTCCAGGTTCAACATCTTTTGAAAAAGTCAGTTCCCTCAATGAGGGACACCATGAAGGTTCTGGGGTTCTTCTCCTCCATTCCCATGGTAGCATGGGCTCAGCATCACATGAGACCTCTCCAAAATCTGGTACTCCGAGTGAGGAACAAATCTCAGTCCACTTTAGACCACAGGATCTGTCTCACCAGGGAGGTCAGGATATCTCTGCAGTGGTGGCTCACCTTCAGGGTCTAGCAAACCAGATCTTCGCCTGGGCAGAGAAAAACATACTATCGCTCTCAGCAGTCCACCTAAAGGGGTCTTTAAATCTACAAGCGGACTTCCTAAGTCGTCACATCATAGACCCTGGCGAATGGTCCCTGTCTCAGTCTGCCTTCCAGATGATTCAGCATCGTTGGGGGAATCCAGCTCTCGACCTGTTTGCTAACAGAAAAAAATCACAAAGTTCACCGCTATTTCTCTCTGAACCCGAGAGACCCTTGTGTGGCAGTGGATACCTTTACGCAAACTTGTACTTCCAACCTTGTCTATGCCTTTCCTCCAATCCCGTTAATACCGAGAGTGCTTCGGAAATTCAGATCAGAGAAGTGCACCCTGATTATAGTAGTTCCATTCTGGCCCAGGAGGGGCTGGTTCGGCCTCCTGAAATCCCTCAGCCAGGAGAATCCAATCTTGTTTCCCCCGTCAGCGGATCTGCTGTCCCAAGGGCCAATCAACCACAACAACCCCAGGCTTCTCAAGCTATCGGCCTGGATACTGAAAAATCGATCCTCTTAGGCTTAGGGTTGTGACTACTTTGTTACTAAGGCTACTTTCACACTAGCGTTTTTAAATTCCGGTATTGAGTTCCGTCATAGGGGCTCAATACCGAAAAAAAACGCTTCCGTTTTGTCCCCATTCATTGTCAATGGGGACAAAACTGAACTGAAAACAACTGAATGCTCCTGAAAGCATTCCGTTCCGTCTTCAGACCGGAGAACAAACCGCAGCATGCTGCCGTTTCTCTCCGTTCCAGGCATCCGCACCAAGACGGATCCGGAATGACCCCCAATGCAAGTCAATGGGGATGGATCTGTTTGGTGTGACCACAATGGTAAACGGATCCGCCCTCCATTGACTTTCAGTGGAGTTCAGGACGGATCCACCAGACAGACAGACAGACAGACAGACATACATACATACACACAAACGCATACATACTTACATACTCCAGGCAGGCCGCACGTCTTCACGTCCAGGAGGCTCGCCGCTATGACGATTCCCTACAGCGCCCATCAGAGGGCACTGTGGGGAATCGTCATAGCTGTTCACCTCCTGGGCGTGAAGACGTGCCGCCTGCCTGCCTGGAGTATGTAAGTATGTTTGTGTATGTATGTCTGTATATGGTAGTGTGTGACATGTGTGGGGCTGAAACGCAGTTCCGGCCCCACACATGTCCCTGCGGCAGTCCAGATCCGGCGGCACCCTTCATCTGCCGGATCCGGACTGCCGCTAGTGTGAAAGAGGCCTAAGCAGGAAGTCTAACACCTCAAAGGCCTACCTCAAGGTCTGGAAAAAGTTTGCTTCTTGGGCAGGAAATAGATTCAATCAGGCCACTCCTAATATTCCCCTTGTCCTAGAATTCCTCCAGGATGGGCTAGATATGGGGCTATCTCCAAATACTCTGAAAGAGCAGGTTTCGGCCCTGGGCGCTCTATATAATACCAGTCTGTATGAGGTGCCTTGGATTGCTAGATTTTTAAAGGCAGCAGACCGGTTACGTCCTAGGGTTAGAAATATGGTGGCCCCTTGGAACCTTAACACGGTCTTTCAGGGCTTATCATCTGCCCCTTTTGAACCACTTGACACCTTGTCCTTGAAATTGCTAACCATTAAAACAATCTTTCTAGTTGCAATTTCCTCAGCTAGGAGGGTTTGCGAACTGCAAGCCCTAACCATTCGTGAACCCTTTTTGACAGTGTTTGACGATAAATTAGTTTTTAAGTTAAATCCTTCTTTTTTTTACCGAAGGTAGTTTCTACGTTCCATAGATCACAAGATATAGTGATTAGAGATGAGCGAACCTGCTCGTAACGAGCACTGTACCGATCGGCTCCCATGCGAGCGCAGGGGAGCCGAGCGGTACAGTGCTCGTTACAAGCACGTTCGCTCATCTCTAATAGTGATTCCTTCTTTTTGTGCCAATCCCAAGAATGAGCAAGAGGCTAGGATCCGTTTTCTATTGTCAGACAAAACGGATCCGTCTCCATTGACTTACATTGTGAGTCATGACTGATCCATTTGCATCAGTTTCTTCATGTGGACACCAAAACGCTGCAAGCAGCGTTAGTGTCCGCCTCCAAAACGGAATGGAGACTGAACTGAAGCAAAACTGATGCATTCTGAACAGCTCCTTTTCCATTCAGAATGCATGAGGACAAAACTGATCAGGACCGTTTGTGAGAGCCTGTGACGGATCTCACAAACGGATCCTGCAAATGCAAGTGTGAAAGTAGCCTTAGAAGCGTGATTACGGAAGCTTACAGGGCCTCAGGTAAGGTGCCACCTCCCTCTCTTAAGGCCCATTCTGTCAGAGCAGTCTCCGCTTCCTGGGCTGAGAGAGCTTCTGCCTCCCTGGAGCAGATTTGTAGGGCAGCTACTTGGAAGAGAGCCCACACTTTTACCAAGCATTATAGGCTTGATGTATTTGCAAATGAGGACATGCCATATGGTCGCAAGGTCCTCGGGGCAGTCGTCTCTCCCCCTAAGTTTCTTCACTTTGTTAGTTCTCAGGTTGTGCTGTCATGGAGATGACTGGGGAAATGAGTATTACACTCACCGGTAATCCGGTTTCCTGGAAGTCTACATGACAGCACAAACCTCCCACCCTATTCTCTTTGTTTTAAATTGCTTTTTTCTATCCCTCCGGGTTCCTGTTATAATACACTGGTGATAGGGGGGAAGGGGCACTCCTGTGCCCCAACCGGAAGTCCTTCCGGTTGGCCCCGTCTGTAATTGAGGCCCCCGGCTCTGCGGCCTACTAGGCCGCATCTTCCAATCTATTTTGGGGGGCGGGATCAGTATATTCTGAGCGCGAATATTTTGCACCCTTGTTGTCTTCCCACCAGCGAACCATAGCTCCGCCCCTGTGCCCTATTTGAGGGTTCTCTGGCCTAATCCCTTCCTTGCCTCAGAATACTGTTCTGAGGAAACTACTCACTGGGCTCTCTGCTCGGCTTAAGAGTGCTGGTCATGGTGCAGACGGCTGTGGTTCTTCTGTTACCAGTTTTTTTTTTCTGGGGCTTTGTGGCGTTCAGTGTCCACACTCCCTTCCTGGCGCAGTATTTATCCTATCTCTGGTTCCTGTCTGCAGTTCAGGCAGCCTTCTATGGAGTATCAGATGGCTTCTCTCCTCACTTGTTCAGAAATTTAAGGTCCTCGTTTACATGCTTCTGATTACCACATTGGCGTTTCCCTTGGGGAACATTTGCATGCAGAAAACTCTTGGCTGTACGTCTGAAGGGGATGTTTGGATCCCAGAGGACACTTTTTTTCCATTCTGTCCACCATGACGGGCACAAGTGAGATGACCCTTGACCTCTGTAGGGGCAGGAAAAGCACAGAGAGAGTTTAAAACGCCCCCACCCCTAATTTCCAATTTGTGCTTCAATAAGTACCTGAATCTCCCGCTGTCCTCCTGCAGAGAGGGCTAAAGCTGGGCAGTGGGAGCAACGGGGCCGCTCGTTCTGGCTTGTTTCGGAGCCTGCGCCCCCCTCCATGTGATGCGGTCCTCCTTCCACCTCTGTAGGAAGCAGACCGCCGGATCCAGGGTCACGTGGGTCTCGCGCGTCCAGCGTACAGCGTTCTTCCCTTATCGGCAGGACACGGGGGCGGAGCTACAAGCGCTCCATTGGGGCCTTGCTTGATGACGTCAGACGCCAGGAGGATTATCTCTGAGCGGGCATGCGGCTCAGGAGAGGCATCCCCGCTACCATGTCGGCGTCTGAGGCTCCTTGATCCCTTCCAGAGGGCTCTGATCCCTCTCCGGCTGCACCCCACGTGAGTTCCCCTTGGGGAGTATGTTTTTCATACATTTCTTGGCCTGTAATATCTCCTCATAGTCGGTTGCTCTTCTGTCCTGTAGGCTCCTAAAGAACCTAAAGCTAAATCCTGGTCTCAGAAGTGCGCTACTTGTGCATGGAGACTTCCTGATAATTATAAGAAGGAGTTATGCAAAAGCTGCATCGCTGATGTTTTAAAAGACGAGCAACCTTCTATTCTGTCTGAGATGAAGTCTTTAATCCAGGAGGAGATTAAGAGCTCTTTAGCCTCCTTAAATACTCCAGGACCCTCCATTCCTCCTCCTAAAAGGCCTAGGCCTTCTGTACAATCCTCCTCTGACCCAGAGGACATTGACGAGGAGACGTCTACATCCAAACAGGCCTTAGAGGAGGATTTATTGTCTGAAGGGGAAATAATAGAAAATGACAAGAAGTATTTTTTCTCCTCAGATGAAATGGAGGAATTACTTAGAGCCATCAGATCCACTATGGGCATCGAGGACGTACCTAAACCTCGTACAGTTCAGGATTAGATGTTTGTGGACAAGAAAGAATTGCCTCAAAAACTAACATTAGCGAGTACAATTGTATATATGATAACCTGCTACCCCGGTCTTCCACAGGACAGACCGGAAAAAGTACTCACAACCAAAAATAAATTAAAATATCAAGAATAATTTATTGGTATAATACATCAAAATTCAACAAAAAGTAATACAAAATTGAATGGGACACATAAACAAAAACCCCCTAAAAAGTGCTGATAGGAGACATTGGCCTATGGGGACAAACCCGCATCTCAGTATACCACATGTACCAAAAAACGGGTGATGATAGTCACAATATATCCCTGTCACACAAAGTGTAACCATAAGTAGCTAAGGTGGTTATAAATAATACAAATAGCTAGCCACTCTGGGTCATGCCCATAACAGAAGAGGGCCTAGGGTATAATAGCCCTAGCAACAACATGCATGATAACCACCTAATGGCTTACCCATAGACATGATGAGGAGATAAATAGCGGATGACCCCCAGACGCCACAAACCCTCTACGCGCGTTTCGCAATGAAAGCTTCGTCAGGAGGAATGCCCCTCCAAGAAAATGCCTCATAACTACTCACCGTCCAGAAATACAGTTAAGGATTTGGCAGGGCATACAAGACCAGATAAAAATAGGTGTGGTTACAAGAGTCCCAGACATCGAAAAAAGAAAGGGATTTTATTCAAAACTCTTTATAGTAAAAAAAACCCAATGGTACTTACCGCGCCATTATAAACTTAAAGGGTTTCTACAGTTTTTAAAAACTGATGATCTATCCTCTGGATAGATCATCAGCATCTGATTGGCGTGGGTCCGACACCCGGGGCCCCCGCCGATCAGCTGTTTGAGAAGGCAGCGGCGCTGCAGGAGCGCCACGGCCTTCTCTGTGTGTTCCTCAGGCCCAGTGACGTCTCGACTAGTATCACTGGCCTGGGCGGGGCTTCTCAAACAGCTGATCGGCGGGGGCCCCGGGTGTCGGACCCCCGCCGATCAGATGCTGATGATCTATCCAGAGGATAGATCATCAGTTTTAAAAAACTGCAGAACCCCTTTAAAATCTTTGAACAAGGTAATCATATACAGGAGATTCAAGATGGAATCAGTATCATCCACAGTTCCTCTTATCCCAAGCAATGCATTCATGACATCAGTAGATTTAAAGGACGCCTATTACCATGTGCCAATCCATCTAAACTCCCAGAAATTCCTGAGAGTTGCATTAAGAGACCCCAGAGGTGTTCTTCATCATTTCCAATATACGGTCTTCCCCTTCGGCATTTCCTCGGCCCCCAGGTTGTTTATCAAGTTGGTTGTGGAAATGATTGCTTATCTGAGAAAAAGGGGGCTAAATATGGTCCCTTATTTAGACGATTTCCTTGTAATCGGCAGTTCAAGGGAACACACAGATTCTGCTACAAAGGAATTCATAGATTTCCTTTCCAGACTAGGATGGCTAATAAACGTAAAAAAAAAATCCATTCTTTTTCCATCCAGAAAGATAAAATTTCTGGGCGTTCTGTTAGATTCAACATCCCAGAAGACACTCCAGACAAAGTAATCTCCCTGATAGAAAGGATCTCAACTTTCCAGAGTCTCCGCAGTTGTTCAATCCGAACTGCAATGAGTATTCTGGGAATCCTAACCTCTTGTATACTCTCCGTGCCTTGGAGCCAGGCCCACTCCAGGATTTTTGCAGACCTGGATTCCAAGTGTCTGGGATCGAAAACAGTGTTCCCTAGACAAGATGGTTTCCATTCCACCGTCAGTCAAGAGGGATCTAAATTGGTGGAAAAGAAGAGAAAATCTTCTTCAGGGAATAGACTGGATGAAGACCCCGGAAGTTCAGGTAGTAACAGACGCCAGTGCCTCAGGTTGGGGAGCCAAGATAGGCACAGCGTATTTCCAGGGTCAATGGTCAGACATCATAAGAAGCAGATCCTCAAATTACAGAGAACTGTATGCGGTCCTATCCACCATTTCAGAGGCCGAGTCACTATTAAGAAGCAGACACCTAAAAGTACTCTCAGACAACGTCACTACCGTGGCCTACCTGAAGCATCAGGAGGGACAAGATCCAATCCCTTAGATCGATTAGCAAGGAAAATCTTTTCTTGGGTGGAAGAAAATATTCTTTCCTTGACTGCAGTTCATCTAAAAGGATCCGCAAATCAAGAGGCAGACTTCCTAAGCCGCCAAATAGTAGATCCAGGAGAGAGGTCTCTAAATCGAGATATTTTTCAGCAGATCATCTTCTGATGGGGCCTTCCTCAAATAGACCTTTTTTTCCTCAAGAAAAAACGCTCAGATCACCAGATTTTGTTCTCTGAACCCCAGAGAAAGTCCCTGGGCGGTGGATGCCCTATCGATAAACTGGACATGGGATCTTGCTTACGCATTTCCTCCCTTCCCTCTTATTCTACGGGTATTGCAAAAGATCCAGAGGGAATATTCAACAGTAATCCTGGTGGCTCCTCATTGGCCCAAGAGAAGCTGGTTCTCTTCCCTGATACAAATGGCCCTGGAGGAACAATGGATCATTCCTTGGCAGAACGACATCCTTTTCACAGGGTCCAACACTACACCCCGCGGTTTGGATCCTGAGACCCAGCTCCTCAGAAGTAAGGGACTATCTGACAGAGTAATTACGACACTCAAAGCCAGTAGGAAGAAAGTCACTTCAGCCATTTACCTTAAAATTTGGAAAAGGTTTTGTAGCTGGTTGGGTGAAGATCACCCTGAAACATCCTCCCCTTCCATTAGTAAAATCTTAGACCTTCTACAGAACGGTCTAGAATTAGGACTTAGGCCTAGTACTCTCAAAGTACAAATTTCTGCTCTAAGTACCTTTTATGATACTAGTCTGGCAGAACATAGATTAGGAGATTTGTTCGAGACTAAGACCATCTCTAAACTCTAGGACTCCTCAATGGGATCTTAATGTCGTGCTTAAAGGACTGACCATGCCTCCGTTTGTTCCTTTATCTGAGATCTCCATAAAACATCTTTCCCTCAAGACTGCTTTTCTCATTGCAATTACTTCAGCCAGAAGGTTGTGCGAGATCCAATCTCTCTCCTGTAGAGAACCCTATCTCAGGATTCTAGAGGATCGGGTTATATTAAGATTAGATCCGGGGTTTTTACCAAAGGTTGTGTCAGACTTCCACCGTAACCAGGAGATAGTTTTGCCTTCCTTTTTTTAGCTCCCCTAAAGATCCAGATCAGGAAAGATGGCATCTCCTTGATGTCAGGGAAACTATTATTCAATACCTCAGAACAGCCAACAGTTTCAGGAAGGATGATAATCTTTTGATTCAATTTGGGGGTAGGAACAAGGGAAGAAAACTCTCTAAAGCCTCCTTAGGCCATTGGATTAAGTCCACTATAGACCTTTGCTATTCCCTGCAGTCCTTATCCTGTTCCTCAGGTATTAAAGCCCATTCCACTCGTGCTATGGCTTCCTCCTGGGCCGAGAAGTCTGGAGTATCTCTTGACCAAATTTGTAAGGCCGCTACCTGGTCCAGTATTAATACTTTTGTAAAGCATTATCGCCTTAACCTTTCCGCTTCTGCAGATTTTTCTTTTGGCCAAAAAGTTCTGCAGGCGGTTTCCCAACCTGTTTAATTATCCGTTAGTTCCCACTTGTGGCCGTCATGGTGGATGGAATGGTAAGCCATAATTAGACTTGCCGGTAATACCGTTTCCTTGAATCCACCATGACGGCCCATATATATATTCCCTTCCCCCCAAAAAAAATTTAGATAAGTAGGGGGAAAGTTCTCTATAGTCTCTAAATTTGTTGAACTCTTATTCTCCCCTTGGTATGAAGTAATATAAAAAATAAATAAATAAATAAAAAGTTGCTACCTTCGTAATTTCAAAACACTGAGGGAATTAGGGGGTGGGGGCGTTTTAAACTGTGCTTTTCCTGCCCCTACAGAGGTCAAGGGTCATGTCAAGGGTCATGTCACTTGTGGCCGTCATGGTGGATTCAAGGAAACTGAATTACCGGCAAGTCTAATTACGGCTTTCCTGCCAGGTTACTCCCCCAAGTTCTGGGTCGTTTTTCACTGCCTCGTTCCCACTGGGTTTCTTCACTCCCTCAAGAATTTTTACTTGTGGGCCATTCTCATGCTTGACTTCAGGGTCTATGGCCCTGACTCTTTCATTATAGTCCCACTCGAGTGGTGTTCTCTTCTGGCAGTGTATGGGACCTTTGCCTTCTGGCATCCCTGCTTATTCCCCCATGGCGTGAAAGTTTTGTCACACCTGATACTCTGATTCTGGATATCTGGACGTCATTTTCAATTTGTCTTCTTCTGGAGCCAGGCTATGGATTTCTCTTCTGTATCTTCCGCAGGAGCCCCTGCAAATTCAGCTGCTCTCTGGCTGGCCTTCTGGGGAAGGGATCTTCCTGTCCTCTTTCAGGGTTCCTGATGTTTCCTTTCTCCACATTCCTGTGTGCGCCTTATGACCGGCCTTGGATTCGTTCTGGCCTTTTTCTCGCCCCATGGTACTGCTTTAACGTCCCATGGTCTTCTGTGTCCCCCAATGATACGAGCGAGAAAATAGGATTTTTGTCTTACTTGTAAAATCCCTTTCTCGCTGAGTTCATTGGGGGGCACAGCTCCCACCCCATAGGTATCTTGCTGGTTCTCCTTGATGGGTCCCTCCAGTTCTAGATGTTGACTCCTCTTTAGCTTTCTTCCTTTTTATTCTTTTCTGTTGGCTTCTCCTTGCTGCTCCTACTGCTTTCGTACAAACTGATTAGCTCAGTGTCTGCAGGAGGGGTATAGCTGAGAAGAGGCGCTAACACTTTTTCTGCTTAGTGTCGCCTCCTAATGGCAGCAGCTATACCACATGGTCTTCTGTGTCCCTCAATGAACTCAGTGAGAAAAGGATTTTACAGGTAAGACAAAAATCCTATTTTCGGGGACATAAAAAATCCCCTTCATCAGGTTTCAAATGCCCGCACCAGCATGTCATTATGCAGCTGGGGTTCCAAACCTGAACGTATAAGTTACAGCGTCGGGCGCGTTTCACAGATGAGGCTGAGAAGAGTACGTGTAGCATCACTGAAGTCAAGTCAGCAGAACCAAATACCACAGTGCTGCCACAAATACCACACACCACAAATACCATAATATACTGCCCCAGCAGAACCAAATACCACAGTGCAGCACAAAATACTGTCCCAGCAGAACCAAATACAGCAGTACAGCACAAAATATTGCCTCAGCAGAAGCAAATGCCGCAGGGCAGCACAGGATACTGCCTCAGCAGAAGCAAATACCGCAGGGTGAACAACCCCTTTAATATTGATAACTATATGATGCCAACACGAAAACATAGTTACGTTTGGGGCCACTAATCCACCAGCACATTGTTATGCAGTGGGTTTAGCATTTCAAACATTCTTATCTAAAACGATCCATTCCTGCATTAAAGAAGAACTCCAACAAAATTTTTATTCTCTGACCTGTTAGAAAGGTGCATGATATAATCTGTAGTGATTGTCATTTTCTTATCAGTGACTGTTTCTGTGAGTGAAAACCTCTCTTCTTATTGTAGCTGGGTCATGTGACCAACTCCCTGACCTCCAACTCACCCAGGACAGAAAGCCAGTAACTGCTCTATTCATTCCTATAGGAGCCTCACTTTCAGTCTCATAGGAATACATAGAGAATTAGGCTTCCTGTCCACATAAGTCTATCTGTGAGTTGGTGGGTCTAATTGCTGGTCACATGACACAGATAAGAAACTTCAGGATGATAGAAGTCAAAAATTCAGACACTGGTAAGAAAATGACATTTACTACAGATTACATCATGTACATTTCTAGCAGGACATGGAATAAAATTTTTGTTGGGAGTTCTTTAAGTAAAAAAAAAAAAAAAAAAAACCATGTAAATCACTGGAGAGGTGTCTGGGACTGGGTCTGAATAACTCCTTTTCCAAAAACTGGACTTTTCTCTCATTTTTGGCTTACTCGTAGTAACACATTCATTTTTTTATTTTTTTTTTAAATTTCAGACGTGACTTTTATAAAATCCTTGGGGTTTCACGTGGGGCTTCTGTAAAGGAGATAAAAAAGGCTTATAGAAAACTAGCATTACAGTTGCATCCTGACCGAAATCCAGATGATCCACAAGCACAAGAAAAGTTCCAAGATTTAGGTGCTGCCTATGAGGTTAGTAAAACCTAGAAAGGATATAAGCTGTGGTAACATGGGCCATGCTCCCTAGGGATAACACACTGATGGACTGAATTTGTACATTACATTTACATCATTAGAATATTTGTTACCCCTTGACCTGTTAGAATTATTATACATTTAAAAAGATGTAATAAAAGCCTAACCTGGGCTCTCTTATGGCACCCTTTAATCCCCTAGTCCAATGCATTAGCTAAAAGTCCCGCATTGGGAAAGGAAAAATTAAAGGCATTGTCACTTCAGCAAATGGCATTTATCATGTAGAGGAAGGCACTTACTAATGTCCATATTCCTTCCTTTGCTGGCTTGATTCATTTACAGTCCACCCTGTAATCCAGCAGTAGTGGCCATGCTTGTACACTATATAGGGAAAAAGTGCTAGCTTCTCTGGTGGCTGGGACCGTGGGAGCTGGTGCTTTTTTTTCTATAGTGTGTAAGTATGACCACCACTGCTGGATTGGAGGGTGGTCGTAACCATGAAGTGTATAATCAGATGGGAGAATGAATACAGTCAGCAAAGGAAGCAATATGGATAGTAACAACACATTAGTAAGTGCCTTGTATTAACTTTCTCTACATGTAATTTGCTGAAGTAAGACAACCCCTTTACTTAACGTAAAGATGTCAGATGTGGCTGACGCATGGTGGTGGTACTGGTCCCCGCTGCTTGTTTTGATGTCTGTTGCTCCCAGATCGGCTATTCTATCTGCAGCATTGAAAACAACATCCATTAATGGGGACCAGGCACGTGAGTGCTGCAGCCACTCACAGACCCTAGCGGTCACCTGCTCATCTTGCGTGACATGTCCAGTTGTCATGATGCAAGGGGAGCAGGTCACCTCTGTGGCTTTTGGTTGGCTGCAGCAGTCACGTGTCTGGCCCCTATTGACAGCTGTTGTTTTCAGCACTGCAGGGAGAGAAAGAGCCCATCAGGGAGCAACAGACACCGAACCCAGTGATGGGAACAAGGTAAGTAAGATCTCCACTACTACTCGGCCACTCTGGGAGGTCTGTATTATTGTTGGTTAACCCCTTTAAAGAGGAATGGCCAAAAAATAGTGTTTGCTCCTCTGTGTTTGTAAATGTGCTGGTATACATAATTCTTTTTCTTTAACAAACTTGGATATCGATTCATTGATGTATTTTCAGTATCTTAGTTTTGGCAGCGAGATCATGTGACCCCTGTTGAGACTCACTGGATCCCACAGTGTTTGCGGTGTGTGGACAGGAAGTCACTGCAGTCTTCTCCTACGAGAGCCTTAATGTTTATCTCGTACGAATGAATGGCAAAACTGACGTCTGTTGGATCCAGTAAGTCTTAAGGCTGCATTACACTGGCTCTTCCCTATGCTGCGGAGGAAATCGATGCATGTACTAGCAGCAGTGTCCTCGCGATTGCCATGAGGGAATGCTTCCCTCCTGACAATCGCTTGCTGATCTAAAAAATACATCAGTAAATCCATGTGTAAGTTTGTTAAATGATAACTTGCGCCAGCTATCTTCCTCTTTAAATGAAGTTCATCTTTACATCCTTTTTTTTCCGTAGTTGAGTTGACTTATTATACTGCATGATGTGGGGGAAAAAACACAATAAAACAATCACAGAATTGCTGGTTCTCTTTGTGATCGGCAATTCTAAAAATAAATCAATAATGTTAAATTCACGTATGTGTTGAAGGCTCTGTCAGCAGATCCTGGTTCCGCAGATCAGTTTTTTGCTTGCATTCCATGACAGAACAGAAGAACTGACAAAGATGTGAACTAAGCCTAAATTATACCCTAAAATGGTACTACAATAAAAACAGACCTTCATACAGCTGCATGTATAGAACCCTTAAATTGGGCATTAAGGGGTAAGAGCAGATTGATAAGTTCAGTGCAGCCATATTCTCGGCTGTCTGGCAGTGCGGGAATTGAAACCGCTGTAGCTGTATGTATCACAGATCTTTTTCCGTTTTGTTATCCTGAACGGCTATTTGGGAGAGCAGAAATTTGGCCACTTACTGTGGCTTACTTTGCCAAGTTTTGACTGTAGCATACGCAGGTTGTGGTTAGCAAGATGTTCACATAAAAATGCTCCATTATAAAGTCTGAAGGACTCTATTAGTGATGCCTTGTAATCGCATGCATCCCATTGGATTGTGTTTAAAAAGTAATATAAATGGTGATTGTTCAGCATGGCTTTCATATGTAGGTGCTTTCTGATGAAGAAAAAAGAAAACAGTATGATGCGTATGGTGAAGAAGGACTTAAAGATGGCCATCAAAGTTCTCACGGTGATATATTCTCACAGTAAGTAGTTACTGTATCATCAAATATCTATCTTTATTCACTTCACGTGTATTTACACATGCCGACTGTGCAGACAATTATTGGGAAGGGACCATTCCTTACAGATATATATAACCATCCCCTCCACTGTAAACAACTTCGGAAAACCATTTTTTTTTTAATCAGATCATTTTTATTGTTTTAACTTTTTCACAGTACAACAAAGTATATGTCAATTGAAGTGTGAATATACTATAAATACTTCAACATCATTTGTCATGTGTATTGTTTGTCACACAAAACTTTCATGAAAAAACACCCTTCTTACATTCCCCCCTTATACTATCCCCTATAACCCTTAACCCCCCCTACCCACCCCCATTCCAGTGTCAGTTGCCAATTCCAACCATAATAGTATTCATTCTCCTAAACGTTACCCATTTCTCCAATAATTTCTCATACTTAAGAGGACATCCTCTTTTCTCAAAGACATGTTTTTTGAACCCCCGGCATATTATTGACTTTACTTAGAAATTCCCCTATTGTCGGTGCTGCAGCTTGTATCCAATGCAGGGCAATTAGTTTCCTAGCCACATATAACAACCGCCCTATGGCCATTTTTAGTACCATGTCAGTTCTTAAATCCGAAACATAACCTAGAATGCACACCTTAGGATCAAGTGGGACGATTATTGAGTATGCTTTCCGTATAATCTCGATCACTTCCTTCCAATATGCAATCAAAACCGGACAGTGCGATAACATATGTATTAAGTCTGCAGGTTCCCATGAACAACGAGGACATTTAGCATCCATTCTAACACCTATCCGGTGTAAAAACACCGGCGTTTTATACACTCGGTGAATAATGAACAATTGTGAAAGTTTACCACCTTCACTCAAAGAAGATAAAGGCACTGCATCCAATATATCAGACCATTGATCATTTTAAATATTTCCCACATCTTGCTCCCACTTGTGCATTCTGGTTAAGGGATAAGACTCCAGATATTTATCTAGCAACATTTTATACACCAAAGATATCAACCCTTTTCCTTCTCCACCCGAAACAATAAGATGTAAAGCTGCATCCTTCTGTGCTACTGAAAGGGATTCTGTCAGCAGCATTTCACATATTGAGATATTTATACCATTGGATTGGGCCAGTTCTAAGCATTTCTAAACTGTAATTGTTATAGGTCACTGAGGCAGTTTTTCTGTTAAAAAAACGATTTTTAGGAGCTGTCACTCACTGTAAATAAGGAGCCCAAGGGGAGTTCCCAACCGTTGCTGGAGCCCGGGCTCGACGATTCCTTGGAGCCCAGGCACGCCCACCTACTTAATATTCACTTCACTTCGTTCAGTGAAGCTCCGGCGAAATCCCGCGCATGCGCAGTACATCCAGAGGCCGGCGCCCGTGCAGTCTGCGGGCACTGGCCTCTCCTGATGTACTGCGCATGCGCGGGATTTCGCCGGAGCCGGAGCTTCACTGAACGAAGTGAAGTGAATATTAAGTAGGTGGGCGTGCCTGGGCTCCAAGGAATCGTCGAGCCCGGGCTCCAGCAACGGTTGGGAACTCCCCTTGGGCTCCTTATTTACAGTGAGTGACAGCTCCTAAAAATCGTTTTTTTAACAGAAAAACTGCCTCAGTGACCTATAACAATTACAGTTTAGAAATGCTTATAACTGGCCCAATCCAATGGTATAAATATCTCAATATGTGAAATGCTGCTGACAGAATCCCTTGAAGTTCCTTTTTTAACCATAGTGTCATTTGCATGCCTCATTTGCAAGTATTGAAAGAAGCACCTATTATGAATACCATGAGTGTCTTGCAGGGCTTGAAAGGTTTTGAATATCCCGTTATCAAGCAAGTGACCCAGTCTTGTTACCCCTTTATCTTTCCAAACAGAAAACCCCGACAACGCCTCAAATTCTACTAGACTCGAATTATCCCAAAGTGGGATATATTCTGCAATCCCCGAAATGCCTCTTAGATGCTTAATCTTTTGCCATACTGAGTACATGATGCGTTTTATAGGTATTTCCAATCCCACTGTTCGTACATCTAAATTTTCTAATAGTAACATTAATTCCCCTCCGTGTAGGTGATATCTCCAAATACGACTTGTCATATCATCTGTTTCCTTGAGTATCCATCCCTTAAAATGCTGGCTTTGGGCTGATAAATAATATACCCAAAGATTGGAAACAGCCAGTCCCCCTTCCGTTTTATAATGTTGTAGAGTCTCAAGCTTTATCCTAGCCTGACCCTTCCGCCATATTAGTTCCCTGAAAATCATATTGATCTTATTGAACCTGTCCATTGGCAACCAGACTGGGGCATTATGAAGGATATACAAAAGTTGCGGCATTATAACCATCTTGAGCAGGTTTGTTCTACCTACCACTGACAGGTATAACTTGCACCAAGCTTTAACCTTGTTTCTGAAGTTGGCCAATAGTGGGGCTAAGTTCAATTCCCCAAATTCTGCTATTTTAGGGTAGACAGTAATACCTAAGTATTTAAACTGATCTACACAAGGTATGTTTTTATCTTGTATTACTTGTGATTTCGATTGTCCATCCACAAGCATTAATGCTGACTTATGCCAGTTAATCGTCAAACCAGATAACCGACCTAATTTATCTATAAGTAACATTACAGCAGTTAGGGATGAGGCGGTATCCCCCAAAAACAGCAGAGTATCATCGGCATACATTGCCACCTTATTTTGTATATTGCCATATTTAAACCCATGTATCTCGGACGCCTCACGGACTGCTGCTGCCAAAGGCTCAATTGCCAAGGCAAACAGCAACGGTGATAAGGGGCAGCCCTGCCGTGTGCCCCGCTGTAGCTTCGGAAAACCCTTTTAACGTGCACATGTCCTAAAAGAGAAGATAAAAACAGAATCCTTAAATAATTCCTTTTAAAAGATTATCCGGCTTAGGAGCCAACTTAACCCTGCCTATAATGTGTGCCAGATAAATAAATAAATGCACTTATCTGTCCACAGTTCCGCCATTACAGCAGTTTGACTGCCTTTCCTGCCGACCGAAAGAGGCTTAGTCTTGTAACCGCTGCTGCCACGGTCACATGTGCTAGAACAACACATCACTAACAATGGCGTGCTATTTAGCACGTAAATGCTGAAGCTGTCACAGGACCAAGCCATTTCCAGTACCCATAGCGGCTGGGAAAGGAGCTGCCACACAGCAATGCCTGGACCACAGACAAGTGAGCGCTTTTTTTTTTTTTTTTTTTAATTGGCACATGTTACAGTGGTACAGGCATGGGTTAAAGAAGACCTGTAACCTCTCCAGACATGTCTGCTTTGGCAACTACATATATTCCCCATGTCATTTCTAGAGTATCTAGTCATTTTTTTTTTTTTTTTTTTTTTCTGACCGTGTTGTATCATCTGTTCTAAAAGTTGTGAATTAACTGCCTGCAGTTTGCAATGAAAGTCCAGCTGGGTGGAACCAGTTGGCTGTGTCTCTGCACAGTCTGATGCTATCCAGTCAGTGCTGCCAATGGTGCACCACCAAATGGAAACACTCAGCTGGACCTTCATTGCAAGCTGAAGGCAACTGCTAGAAGGAATAATAAAGGAATTGAACAATGTAGAGTCCTAGGAATAGATGCTCAATTGTTATAAAAAGTATTTGCTAAAACAGACAGGAGAGGTTAAAGGACCTCTTTAAGTTTGTTTCTAGGTCAGACAACCCCTTTAATATCTATATTTAAAAATAAAAAAACAACTAGTTGGTTTTCTGTTCATAAATGCAACTTTCCATTACGCCCTACGACAGCACCTGTGAGAGATCCTCCCCCTTCCAGACAGGAAACAGGAACTTCCCAGATCTTTAAAAGCATCCTCCTCTCTCCATTCCTCAGTTTCTTCCTGTTTCCTGTCCATAGGACAGGGGAGTGGATCTTTCCCGAATCTATTTAGGAGGCTGCAGGGTCTCTAGGGTTTTTGGATATACCTAGTAGAGATTACCTAACGGCGTAAGACTCCACTAGGAGACGCTGTGAAGTCCGGTTGGTCTCCCTTTTTCTTGCCATGGGGGGAGTCCTGATGGCTGCCTCATGTTCCTTCAGGCCTGCAGCCGGGCGGTGTTCCGGTGGGGGATTGGAATCTTCCTCCCCTTGCATGTCGGGTGGCGTTTGTGCCGGCAGGCCCTGTTTCCGGCAGCAGGCGTGCCGGATGTGAGGCGTGTGTTCCACGCTGATACAGGAAGTGCGAGGAGCTAGAAACATGGCGGGTGGTGCGCGCCCTTCAAAAGGAGATGCTGGCCGGACGAAATGGAAGGGAGCAGCAGCAGAGTGGCAGGTTGCTGTATAGCGACCTGATCCCTTCCCAAAGAACCCCTTTCAGCTGGAAAATATGCAAAAAGGGGGATGGACCACTGTGCACAAAGCTGCAGGAGCAACATTCTGAATCTAGTATGGTACTCCTGTGGGGTAAGAGGGGTTGTACCCCACCATCACCTGGTAGGAGATTGTTGTTTTTTTTTTTTTTTTTTTTTTTTTTTTATTCTATACGGTTTTACTGTAGGCTATGTGTTAATGCAGGTTAAAGAGCCTCCAAGCAAAGCCACTCACAAGACAAAGGGCAGAGAGTGTGGGATTTGCAAAAAGAAATTGTGCAATTGTGCATCTGTTGTCAAGCGTGTTTGGACAGAGTGGTAGTGGAAGATTCCCTATCTCTCTTCCAGAACATACATAAGCTGTTCCTCTGTAGAACAGCTTATGAAATCTCTACCTAGTTCCACCAAGCAGAGAAAAGTTCAGATGGTAGAGACGGACTCTACTGAGTCAGATTCGGAGGAAGAAGGCTTAATAGAGGATTTTGATTCTTCCTCTGAAAATCTTGCTGGGAACCCATTGTTTAATGTAGAAGATACAGAGCGTGTTCCCTATACAGGACTGTGTAAAAGAATTGATAAAAAGAGGAAACCTGGTTGAAAAAAAAAAAAGTCCGTATTCCTAGATCAGTTCAAAGAAAATATTCATTTAATGATCAGGGAGTGTCGACTTGGCAAGATGTACCTCGGGTTGATGCCCCTGTAGCAAGGTTAATAAAAAATCATTTGAAGATTTATGTTCCCTAAAGGACCCAATCTTAGGCAAAATTGAGAGGCGTCCACTTCCTCTTTTAACCCTTAGAGTCCCAGCGCCGTACATGTAGGAGCAGGAGCTGCGCTCGCACGATCAGCGGCGGGGGTCTGGCTGTGCCCAGATGCCGGAACCCTGCTGAATGCGCCAGCATCGGTGAAAACACCAATTCCGGCGCATTAACCACTCATGTGCCGCAGTCAGCGCTGACTGCGGCACATGTGGTGTGCGGGAGTTCAGGATGGCGAGTGGGGGGCCATCTGGTCCCCGCGCTACTGTGACGGGGACCCGATGGTTCGGATAACAGCCCGATGCCATCCTTAGGCATCATGGCTGCTATCCCTGCATGCCTGTGCGATCCAGAAGGCTGTAAGTGTATTACATTGAGTAATACACTTACAGCATATCACAGTATGGAAAAAATATCCTGATGAAAAAACCAGCCAAAAATTCAAAAGGTCACAGAAATGCTGGATATAAAACTTAGCTTTTAATAAGTAGCTAAAAAAAAGTGATAATCAAAAAATAAACATATATACAGAATGTACAACCAGTACAAAATAAACTATAGGCTGACAAAGTCAGCAAGTCTCACAAATCTGATATACAAGTACGGTAACAAGGGAGAGAAAGAGTATAAAGTGGTGGCAGGAGCGGGAGGGGAAAAAGAGGGACAGAAGAAACGTCCCTATTAATCACCTAAGATTAACCCTTACCCAGGGGAGTCTCCTGATGGTGGGGACCCCCTGGTCTCGTGCCTAAACTAAATCTCCCTGAAATCTCCCTATTAAGTAAGAGTGAAAAGAAACCCAACGCGTTTCCCCTCAAGGATTTGCAAAAATCGGCCAAGGATTTAAGGTGAAAAGTGGCTTGATACTGAAAGGGTTAAACCTAATATAGCTACTACAACAGTAGCTAGATCACTTAAGCCCCATTCACACTTACAGTGGAATCCTGACATTTTCTGCAGTTTACCCGGAGGGACTGTTTGTGTGAATACACACATCAGCAATATCAGTCCCAGACTTTTTCTCCCCAGAGCCCTAGTACTAATTCCGGGATATGTCCGAGTAAGCACATGTTTGAAAACAGCAGTAAATGTTCCAGAAAATCCCAGTGGGCCATGCCTAAGTTCACACCCCTTGTCTAGGCACCTGTAGTGAGAACGCACCCGACATGGAACATCTCTGGGGTGATAGCTATATGTGTGAAAGGCCAACACTGGTAAATCTCCAGACCTGATGATCTGGAAATATTCCATTTAGGTGTGAAAACTGCATCACAGTTGGTTGGGGGAATTAGAGTTCCATATTGCTAATAAAACCCTGAGGGAACAATTGCTAGAAGCGATTCCTACTATGCTGAGGGCAGTTGATTTTATTTCGGATGCGACAGCTGACTCTTTAAGATTGTTGGTCTGCTAGAGCAGCAGCTGTGTCTAATTCTGCCAGTAGATCCCTTTAATTTGGTGGAAAGGAGTCATTGCATCTAAGTCCAAATAATTTGCTCTGCCCTGCCAGGGTAATTTTTTATTGGGTCCTGCACTGGATGATATTTTAAACAAAACTTCTGACCTAAAGAAGGGGTTTCCTGTACCATCCTTTCGTAGACAAAGAAAGCCATTTCGGGTTGCGGATGCCAGGCCTCGGGTGGGGTATCACCTTACTTTATTTTATCAAGCATGACAAATTATTACAGCAAGTCCCTAGATAAATAGTATAATAGAGAGTGGACTTCAAGAAAACCCCAACAGAAACAAAAAAAAATAAAAAATTCTTTGTGTCAGCGTTCTCCAAAGTAGTTAGCCTTGTTAGGGGAAATAAAAGACCTAATGGACAAAGCAGTTTTAATTCCTGTTCCATTAAAGCAAACAGGAGAAGAGTTCTATTCGACTCTTTTCCTTGTCCCCAAGCCCGATGGACCAGATGGATCTTATTGGACAATACATTTGAAAGACCTGAACTTGTATCTGACTTATCAGAAATTCTGGATGGAATCAATTGCATCTACAGTCCTGCATCTGTTCTCCAGTTGTGTTATGGTGTTGATAGATACCAAGGACGCCTATTATCACGTGCCCATACACCCTTCATCTCAGAAGTTTCTCAGGATAGTGGTACAGACAAGCACTTCCTTTTGGGGTATCTCCGGCATCGAGATTTTTCACAAAACTAATGGCGAAGGTGATGGTGCAAATAAGGAGGTTGGATATTATAATTATCCCATACCTGGACGACCTCCTTATAGTGAGCAGTCCCCAGACTCCCTTTTAATACAGGTTCAGGAAGTGTTAAAGATCTTGACTGATCTAAGTTGGCTTGTAAATTGGGAAAAGTCATCTCTGACTCCAAGTTATCGATGTACTTTCCTAGGGATTCAACTAGATTCTACATCCAACAAATTTTTTCTTCAAGAAAAGGAGCTTGCAATTTAACAAAAGATTCTGAAATTCTGCAAAGCAGGAGTGGCCACCCTGTGGGAAGCCATGTCCGTATTAGGAATAATGACATCTTGTATTCCAGCGGTGAAATGGGCTCAGTTCAGGTCCCAGGTTCTTCAGTTTAACATTCTGCCATGCAGGAATGGAGATCAGTGATCCCTGAACTACAAAATTCAGATTCCTGAGTCAGTGAGGAATTCCCTTTAGGGGTGGATGAGTCCAGTATATCGGAGGTCAGGGGTGGAATGGATAAAAGACAATCCCATAATAACAATGGATGCCATGGATGGGGGGGGAGTTCTATGTTATGCATTCCCCCCTCTGGGCCTGTTACCCAGAGTGATTCAAAAGATCAGGAGGGAGGAAGCTACAGTATTTTTGATAGCCCTCTACTGGCCAAAAAGAGTTGGGTTCACGTGATTTAGAAAACTGTCCCTTTCAGACCCTTGGGTGCTGCCAGAGACGGAGGATTTGTTATATCAGGGCCCTCTACTTCATCCAGAGGTAGTGAAACTACACCGGACTGCCTGGATATTGAAAGGGAATTCCTTAGATCTAGAGGCTTGTCAGAGCGGGTGGTCAATACGCTTCAAGCTACCAGGAAAACAATTACTTCAGATATATACGTGAGAATCTGGAAAGCATTTATTCATTTTTCCATCACTTTTGCATTTATCCTCACCTCCGGATATTCCATTAATCCTAAATTTTCTGCAGTAAGGGCTAATTAAGAGACTGAGACCTAGTACCCTAAAAGTTCAGGGTGCAGCACCTAGTGCCTTGTTTGATGTTAGATTGGCAATTCACCCCTGGATTAAAATGTTTATAAGAGCATCCTCCAGATTGAATCCAACCCTTATGCCCAAATTAGGTCCTTGGGATCTCAATGTGGTTCTTTCTAGTCTAACCCACAGTCCGTTTGAACCCATATACCCATTTCTAGATTTCAAGATATGTCATACAAAACTGCTTTTTGGTGGTCATCAGTTCAGCTAGAAGGATCGGGGAGTTTCCGCTTTATCTGCCTCTACCTCTATTTGGATGACAAAATTTTCTCAGATTTCCATAGACCCCCTCCAAAAAAAATAAATAAATCATTTTACCTTCCTTCTGTCAGAATCAAAACGAAGGTGAAGAAAGGTTCCACACGCTACATGAGTGGGGTGTGTTATTTAGATTTTACTAAAGATTGGAAGAAGGCTTCTCAGTTGTTCATTCAATTTCACAGTCCAAATGGAGGTCTGGAAGTCACATGTCATACTAGGTGGATTGTTAGAGCAATAGGTGTAGCATACTCTTCTGTGGGATTTTCAGCACACTTTACAAGAGCCTTGACTAAGCGACATCTTGGGCAGAGAGAGGCTGCGCCTCTATTGACCAAATTTGTAGAGCTGCTACGTGGAGCTCTCCAAATAAGCATAACAGACCAGACCTTTTGACTAGTCAGGACTTAGCTTTTAGAAGGAAAATAAAATAAAAAATATTTATATAAAGATTTTGTGTATGGCTATAGATATATAGTGCATATATGTGTGTTTTTGAAGTGAGTGCTTCACTGTATATAGAATTATTTCAGTCTTATGGATCTTGTCACAAACTGAGGAATGGAGAGAGGAGGATCCTTTTAAAGATGTGGGAAGTTCCTGTTTCCTGTCAGGAAGGGGGAGGATCTCTCACAGGTGCTGTCATAGGCTCATGGAAAACAGATTACCGGTAAGAATAATCTATGTATTTTTGACAAAAAGTTGCATATGTATGTCATAAATGCGACTTTTTTTTTGCACAAAGCAACGGCACATAAGCTGGCTTAATTGTCTCGAACAATTTAAACCATTTCTTCTTCAATTCTGGTGTGAATTGATAATTCTGTTGATATATTTGGCGCAAATCCAAACTGCATTCTTTGTGGAGCACTATATGCCATAATTCTGGTGCAACATGCTTAGTAAATGGGGAGATTTATCAAACTGTTGTAAAGTAGAACTGCTTTGTAGTTCAGTCAATAGTTGGACAATGCAGCCCCTGGAACTGATAGGGCCATGGGCTGGTTTAAAGTGAATGGCGCAAGCTGCAGTACCAAGCACAGCTGCTCATGCAGGCCAGCCACTGTGTAAATAAGACCCTCCATCGTCCTAATCTGCGAGTGGTCCTTGAGGTTGGACTAAAGCCTGTATTAGACAGGCCGATTTTCTGCCAGATGATCATTAATGAGCGTTCGTAGTGACCCTCATTAGCCATCATCTGGCAGTGTAATACTGCCACCTATTACCTGATCAACGAGCAAACGCGTCTGGCAATTGTGATCTTTTCAGCATGCTGAAAGATCACAATTTGCAGGCGTTCTATCTAATCACAATCTGCTGCCAGCAAATAACTAGACAGCATGGGGACGAGCGATGGCATAACGATGGCTCCTCCCCATGCTGTGGAGGAGATCACTGCATGTAATAGCAGAAGTCTCCTCCGCTAGCAAGCAGTCAAACTTTCTTCCAAATGTAATGTAAACTTTTTGGTAACAACCAAAAACATCATAGAAAAGGTCAATCTTAGCAGGAAAAATTGGATTTAAATTTTGTTTAAACTTTTCAAGCAAATAATGCATATATTACATTAGTTGAATATTCTGTTGATAAGCTATTTCTTTGTTTTGGCAGAATCTTTTCATTAAATGCAGTTGTTTGAAGAGCAATAGATTATATTCTCTGCTCTCAATATATTTCTAATGGCATTCTCTGCAGAATATAGTGCAAGTATTCAAAAATTACATTTTGTCATTGGTATAAATTCTTATAGTTTTCTAAGTTTTAAATATGTATTTTTTTTTTTTTTTAATTTTTTTTTTTTAGTTTCTTTGGAGATTTTGGATTCATGTTTGGAGGTAATCCACGTCAACAAGACAGGAATGTTCCACGTGGCAGTGACATCATAATTGATCTGGAAGTGACACTGGAGGAAGTTTATTCTGGAAATTTTGTAGAGGTCATTTTTTTTATTTATTTATATTAAAGACAAAGGCGTGCAATCAAGATTGTGCACGTATGCCAAAAGGACACTCTTCTGGTATACAATTTGTTATTGAAGTATATACATTTGTCTCATTGCTTGTCAGGAACCGTGCTTAACCCCTTAGTGCTACTTGACGCGTATAATCGTCATGGAGCACTGCTATTTAATGCTCCATGACGAGTATACACATGGCATTAAACGGTCACCATGTCTGCAGACATGGTGACAGCGCTGAGACCCCGGCTGTTACACACAGCCAGGGATCTCAGTTAACCAGGCCGGGACCAAAAAGGGAGGTTCTGAGCCAGTGATCGCTCTGATTGGCCAGTCTGTACTAGCCGGCTGAAAGGATCTGATCCCCGCATTCCGAGACTGTAGGGATCAGATCCTTCTAAAAGTTTTACTAAAGTGCCCAGCAACTCCCTTCCCCTCGGGTTTTATTTGCATATTTACCCCAGTCTGACACCCCCCCCCCCTTTCAGGATGGCCGAGCGGTTTTCAAGCAGAATGTCAGCATACAGCTAACACTCTGCTTGAACCGGTCGTCATCGGTGCTAGCACCAATGTCAGCCGTTTAACCCCTTCCATGCCGTGGTCCGTGGGGACTTCTGCATGGAAGGGGTTAACAGGGAGGGAGCTCCCTCCTCCATCGGGCCGCTGCACAGCTCTGGCAGCGTCCTGATGGTTACTATGGAAACCGGACGCCTTCACAAAAATTGTTTAAAAAGAAATCTATATCTGCACATTTATAATTGATTAAAATAAAATACAGTACACGTGTTTGGTATCGCCGCATCCGTAACGACCTGATCTATAAAAGTATCACATTATTTTCCCCGCACGGTAAACGCCATTAAAAAAAATATTACATACATATACATATTGGGAATCGCTGCATCCATAACAACTAGCTCTATAAAAATATCAAATGGTCTACCCCCTCAGGTGAACACCGTAAAAAAAATAAATAAATAAAATGTGCCAAAAAAAACATTGTTTTGGTCATCTTACATCACAAAAAGTGTAATAACAAGTGATCAAAAAGTCATATGCACCCCAAAATGGTACCAATCAAACAGTTACTTCATCCCGCAGAAAAGAAGACCCTACCTAAGACAATCGCCCAAAGAATAAAGAAAAAATATGGCTTTCAGAAAATTGAGACACAAAAACATGTTTTTTTTTTTTCTAAAATGCTTTTGTTGTGTAAAACCAAAATAAAAATAAAAAAATACACATATTAGGTATCGCTGCGTCCGTAATAACCTCCTCTCTAAAAATATCACATGATCTACCCCTTAAGGTGAATGCTGTAAAAATAATAAAAACTGTGCCAAAACAGCCAATGTTTTGGTCTACTTGCCCCAAAAAATATTATTTATTCAAAATTGGTACCAATGAAAATGTAAATTCTTCATGTGAAAAACAAGCCCCTGCACAAGACGATCAGCAGAAAAATAGAAAAAATACATCTTTCAGAAAATGGAGACACAAAAACATGATTTTTTTTTTTTTCAAAAATGCTTTATTATGTAACTGAAAAGAAACAAATATCATGTCCGTAGTTACTACTTGCTCTATAAAAATATCACATGATCTAACCTGAACATTGTAAAAAATAAATAAATAAATAAAAACTGCGCCAGAGCAGCCATTTTTGGTAATTTTGCCTCACAAAAAGCGTAATATAAAGCGATCAAAAATCATATGTATCTCAAAATAGTATCAATAAAACGTCGTATTATCCCATAGTTTCTAAAATAGGGTCACTTTTTTGGAGTTCATACTGTAAGTGGGCTTCAAATGGGACATGGTGTCTTAAAAAAAAAAAACAACTTTCCCTCAAAAACCATACGCCGCTCCTTTTCTACGCCCTGCCATGCGCCCTTACAGCAGTTTACCACCAAATGTGGGGTGTTTCTGTAAATCGCAAAATCAGGTTAATAGATTTTGAGTTTTGTTTGTCTGTTAACCCTTGATGTGTTACAGAAAATTGATTCAAATGGAAAATCTGCCAAAAAAGTGAAATTTTAAAATGTCATCTCCATTTTCCTTTAATTCTTGTCGAATACATAAAGGGTTAATAAAGTTTGTAAAATCCGTTTTGAATAACTTGAGGGGTGTAGTTTCTAAAATTGGGTCATTTATGGGTGGTTTCCACTATGTAAGACCCACAAAGTGACTTCAGAACTGAACTGGTCCTTAAAAAAATGGGTTTGGAGATTTGGTTTTGGTTTCTTAAAAATGTAAAGAATTGCTTCTAAGCCTTCTAACGTCCTAAACAAATAAAATTACATCTACAAAATGATGCCAACGTAAAGTAGACATATGGGAAATGTAAAGTAATAACTATTTTGTGACGTAACACTATCTGCCTTAAAAACTGAGAAATTCATATTTTGAATGACAAAATTTTCCAAATTTTCTGTAATTTTAGGATTTTATTTTTTTTAAAGGTGATTTTATATTGACTCAAATTTACAACTGTCATGAAGTACAATGTGTCACGAGAAAACAATCTCGGGATGACTTGGATAAGGGTGCATTCACACGAACGTATGTTGTTTGCGGTCCGCAAATCACGGATCCGTTGGGACGTGAAAAAATACATTTGGTCTCCGTTTCCGTTCATCCGCAAAACACGGATGTATTGTTTCCGTTGGTCTTCCGTTTTTCACGGACTGCAAAAAAAAAAGGCGGTTCCAATCCAGCCTGGCGTCCGCAAAATACGGACAACATACGGATGCAACCCATATGTCATCCATTGTTTTTGCGGACCCATTGACTTGAATGGGGCCGCGGAACGCGATAGGCGGGTAAGAATAGGACATGTTCTATAAATAACGTCACGGGCCTACGGAACGGACACGCCGCGGATGACACCTAAAAGGTCTCCGCGATTTTATAGGACTCATAGATAATAATGGATCCGCACCCAGGACGCAAAAATTGCGGATCGGACGCGGATGAAAAATACGTTCGTGTGAATGCACCCTAAGTAAAAGTGTTCCAAAGTTATTACCACATAAAGTGACACATGTCAGATTTTCAAAATTTGGCCTGGTTCTTAAGGTGAAAAATGGTTGTCTTTAAAGAGGCTAAAGTCATAGTGTTGTGTTTTTTGTTTTTTTTTAGTGCACTTTACTCATTTTGAGCTAAACTATTGTTTCTTTATTAAGTATTTAGCCCCTTTCTCTGTATAAGGGCCCTTGCACATGACCGTATGTGCTCAGAGATATACGGCCCTTGAACGTGCTATATGTCCCAGAGCTGCATAGATCGTGGGCACGGGAGCACACAACAACATAGATTACTACGATGCTGTGCATGTCGGGCCGCCCGTGGGACTATTGTCCCGCACTCATAAGATCATATGAGTGTGGGACAATAGTCCCGCGGGTGGCACGACGTGCACAGCATCATGGTAATCTATGATGCTGTGCGCTCCCGTGCCCACGATCTATGCCGCTCCGGGACATATGGCCCACTCACGGACCGTATGTCTCGGAGTGCATACGGTCGTGTGCAAGGGCCCTAACCTTCAGATTCTCTAGTAGCAGGCTCTGTATTTTTACTCAGTTCCATCAGGCAGCTCAGCTGACAGCTACTAATCTCTGAACCTATCAACACTCATTATAGCGCAATTCTTATCTTACTGATAAGAATGTGGTTTAAATAAGGCTACTTTCACACTGGCGGCAGGCCTGATCCGGCAGGTGAAGGGTGCTGCCGGATCAGGCCTGCCGCAGTGACATGTGTGGAGCCGGAACCGCGCTCCGGCCCCACACATGTCACACTGTACATACATATACATACACATAAACATACACACACATATAGACATACAAACACACATACATACTTACATGCTCCCCGGCAGGTCTTCGGAGCGTCAGGATGGCTCACACAGGTCACGATTCCCCACAGCGCCCTCTGCTGGGCGCCTGGTGGAATCGTCAGATGACGATTCCACCAGGCGCCCAGCAGAGGGCGCTGTGGGGAATCGTGACCTGTGTGAGCCGTCCTGACGCTCCGAAGACCTGCCGGGGAGCATGTAAGTATGTATGTGTGTTTGTATGTCTTTATGTGTGTGTATGTTTATGTCTGTATGTGTCTATGTGTACCCGGATCCGTAATGGACTCCATTGAAAGTCAATGGAGGGCGGATCCGGTTACCATTATGGTCACACCAGACGGATCCACCCCCATTGACTTGCATTGGGGGTCATTCCGGATCCGTCTTGGTGCGGATGCCTGGACCGGAGAGCAAACCGCAGCATGCTGCGGTTTGTTCTCCGGTCTGAAGACGGAACGGAATGCTTTCAGGAGCATTCCGTTGTCTTCAGTTCAGTTTTGTCCCCATTGACAATGAATGAAGCGTTTTATTCCGGTATTGAGCCCCTATGACGGAACTCAATACCGGAATTTTAAAACGCTAGTGTGAAAGTAGCCTTAGTGTTTGACTATTTAGTAATTTAGAGATAAGGTTTATTAGACCAGAGGTGCAAGGAAAAGTACAGTTCACACAGCTAGACAAACAGTTAACCCATTTGTAACCGAATGGCTGAATATTTTTTTTTTTTTTTTTAATAAAGACCAATTGAAAATATTATATTTAGCCCAAAATGAGTAAAATACAATCCTAAAAAATTGCTGTCCAATGGTTAGGGGATAACTATTAGATTGGGGGGGGGGGCTGCTGATCACGAGAATGGGAGCTCCGTACACCCCGCAGCCATCCCCTGAAATGAACGGAGTGACCGGTCGGGCATGCGTTTCTATTTCTGTGTGAATTCTAAGTGCTGTACTTTCTTTCATTTCAGGGGAGGCTGCATGGGGTATGAGGCCCCCATTCTCGTGATCAGTGGGAGTCCTACTGCTGGGACCTGATCATATAGTTATCCCCTATCCTGTGGATAGGGGATAACGCAATCTAACCGGAATACTCCTTTAAGGCAAATGCTTTTGGACTCTCTATACACAATCCACCTTTAGTTACATGCTTGTATTTATTTGTGTCTTCATTTTAAATAATATCAAGCATGTTCCAGAAGCTTCTTATTTTCTAGGATATGTTTAAGAAATTCTAAGGTGTAACAAGTATTAGACTGCAGACCATAGAGTTTCACTTGCTAATAAAACCCTCCAGGCATTAAAGGGGTATTCCCATCTTTAACATTGATGCCACATCGCTAGAATATGCCTTCAATGTCATAAAGGTGTGGGGGACCTGCTCATAGATCTAAAACGGGAACCCCGAAGTAAACAGAGCAGATGTGCATTAACGGCCACCGCTATAGGAGTTCCAAAAATAGGTGAGTGCTGCCTTGGCTGTTTCTGGCAGTCCTATAGCAGTGGAGAGGTGCCCACACTTATTCCATGCGCTATCCATTCACCGCTACAGGACTTTTGACAATAGTGAAGTGCACTTGCTCAACAGTTTTCGAAACTCACTTAGCAATAAATGAAGAGCACGCTGCATATGCGCAGTGTTCTCTCCTTCACTTTGGGGGCCCTGTTCTCTAGATAGGAACCCGCACCTATCTGACATTGATAGCATATACTATCCCCCTGTTAATTTTTATGTAATGTCTCATTTATTTATTTTTAATATACTCAGGTGGTAAGAAATAAGCCTGTGGCCCGTCAGGCGCCAGGCAAGAGAAAATGTAACTGTCGACAAGAGATGAGAACAACACAGCTGGGGCCTGGCCGTTTTCAAATGACTCAGGAGGTTGTTTGTGATGAATGCCCTAATGTCAAGTATGTATTTCAAGTACAGGGTATTCTTATTTATGCAAATGAAAATGAGTATGTCAAATAGTTATAAGAAATGATAAAATCCAGTTAAAGTTCTGTTTAACCCTTTCGCTACCAGCACCGTACAACTATGGCGCTGGAGCGATAAGCAAACATTGCGCCCACTTGCACATGCAGAGTGCATCATGGCCTGCAGGTCTCTGCTGTTTGAAACAGCAGAGACCCGCGGCTAATTACCATGACTGGCAATAATACTGATCGCTGTACTTAAAGACTTTAGATGCCATGATCAACTGAGATCACTGCATCTAAAGGGTCAAAAACCTGGAAGCTTGCACTTCCGAGCTTGTTACTGGCATATTATGTGGCCAATGAGAATGCCAGTAATTGATTTAAATGCGCTCAACCTCGCTGAAGAGGCTGACGGCATTCATGCTGCAATTCTTATTTTGGCCACCAGGTGGTAGGCCAACATAAGAAAAGAGCAATAGTCATTAATGAATGCATTTTGAAAATCCCTGATTGTTCAAAATTAAAAAATGGATTTTGTACGCTCACATACGAGCTTAAAAATCTTTACAAAAAGTAAAAAAAAACTGTTAAAAATATATATTAAATAATAAAAGTTTAAATCACCCCCCCCCTTTCCGTATATTAATTTTAAAAAAACCTAAATAACAAATTATAAACATCATGGGTATCACTGTGACCGAAAATGCCCGTACTATTAAAATATAAAAATATTTTTCCACTGTTGAATGGTGTAACTGAAAAAGGGGGCAAAATGGCTAATTTGCTATTTTTTCATTGCATCTCTTACCCAAAAAAATGTTATAAAATGTGATGAAAAAGTCACACACACACTCAAAGGTATTACTAAAAACTACAGATTGTCCCACAAAAAATTAGCCCCCACACAGCTCAGTAAGTGAGAGGCTGCATCAGCCCTCTATCACTAGCACTTTGGTCTCATGTATCCATGACCATCGTGCTTTTTGACCTCCTATTTGCTCCACTTTTATCAGTTGCTGGAGTTTATCTTGTTTGCATGATTATTCCCCTGATGAGCCCCCCTACATTTCTTTTAGGGGCGAAACATGCATGTTGGGAAGCAATACATGCATGATGATTGTGTCTTTTTTACTGTAAGGGCATAACGGCAATTGGTGGACATTAGAATTGCATTGTATGGAACCGGTGGTTATATGTGAGCATTAGGGATTTTATCTGGCTCCAACCTATATTTAGACATTATTATACGCTTTTCTTTTGTTCATTTTCCTTGCTATTTTGACACTTGGTTGGATGCTCGGCTGATAGTAATTTTCAGTCTATCACCCACCTATTGTCATATACTTTGTCAAATTGGTGTCTATTTATAAATACAGTTGGTGCCGTCGAGCACCTAGTTTGTTGAATTTTTGGATTTTAATTGATCTGATTAAGAGGTATATTTTATCCTATTTGTAGAAAAGAGTGTACACTATTTGTTTATTACACTATTAAAGGGGCAGCGGGGTACTGTGGGGTCACTGTTAAGGGAGCAGAGTACAGTGGAGGTCACTATTAAGGGAGCGGGGTGCTGTGGCAGTCACTGTTAAGGGGGCAGTTGCTGTGGAGGTCTCTTAAGGGGGCCAGGAATGGTGGAGGTCACAGTTTAGGGAGCTGTAACCTATGGTAGTGTTAAGGGGCGGGTCCTGTAGAGGTCACTGTCAAGGGGGTACAGTGCTGTGGAACTCACTGTTAAAGGGGCAGGCTGTTGTGAAGGTCAAAGTTAAGAGGGTGGGCTGCTGTGGAGGTCCCATTTTAAGGAGGCGGGGCACTGTGGGGGGATCATAATAAATGGTGGCATTAGAAAGTACAACTTGTCCCACAAAAAATAAGCCCTCATACAGCTATGTGAATGGAAATATAAAAATCTTATGGCTCAAGAAAGATGGGGAATAAAAAGGAAAACGAAAATGCCTCTGATATCCTAAGGGTTAATAGATATTTTTATTAAAACATGTAAGGCTCAGTTCACTTCTGTGTTCGTTTCCATTGTACTGTTCAGTCACAAGAGCAGAACAATGTTAATATTGAGGGTTTTACACTATTTATGAAAGACAGGGTCAATAGAAAAGGTGGCGTGTGCCTGTATGTGAGGAATGATCTAAAGCAGTGATGGTGAACCTATGGCACGAGTGCAAGAGGTGGCACTCTGAGCCCTCTCTGTAGGCACCTGTACCCTGAAAAAAGTTTGTGGTGTACCAATATGTACTAAAATTGCGGAATAGGTGCGGGCTCGTTCACTTCAATGGCCGGCACGTGATCTTGCCGAGCCGCGGCTCCGCAAGAAAGTATAGAACAAGTCCTATTCTTGTCCGCAATAGCAGACAAGAATAGGCATTTTGAACGGGGCGGCCGGCCGTGTGTTCCGCAACTTGCTGCAGGACAACTTTATAGCCCAGTTTGTAGAAGCTCCCACTAGGCGATGCTCTGTTGGATCTGGTCATTTCTAATGATGCAGAGCTTGTTGGAAATGTTACTGTTCAAGAAACACTAGGTAATCGTGACCACAATATAATTATATTCCCCCTAAACTATAAGAAGCAAACTCTGTCAGGCAGAGCAAAGACGCTGAATTGGATGTAGTGTTTCTAGATTTTGCAAAGGCTTTTGATACTGTCCCTCATAGATGTTTAATAAGTAAAGTAATGTCTATAGGCTTGGAAAGTATAGTTTGTAATTGGATTGAAAACTGGCTGAAGGACCATGTCCAGAGTTGTGGTCAATGGATTCTATTCAGAATGATCCCGGGTTATAAGTGGTGTACCCCAAGGTTCTGTGCTGGGTCCTATATTATTTAAAGGGAGTCTTTCACCTGTTTTTCACCTATATAACCAAGAGCCCCACAGAAGATTGCATACACATCCCAGACATACCTGTGTGCACTATGTGTCTGTATTACGTGTCCAGGAAAAGCACTTTTATTCTGCAGGATAACCGCTCCCAAATGCCCAGCTCTGCTGCTGCTGAAAACCAGACTGAAGGAGGGCTGTTTTAGATGCTCATATCTTGGGATTGGTAGCAGATAGAAAAATGGTAGCAGGTAGACCTTCTTTGAAAGCTGGCATTCTAGGCTTTCAAATGATACCAACATCACAGCCTTAGGCCTCATGCACACGAACGTGTGCCGGCCGTGCCCGTGCTGCGGGCCGCACACGGCTGGTCCGCAATAAACGGGCACCGGCCGTGTGCAGCCCGCATCACGGATCACGGACCCATTCACTTCAATGGGTCCGCAATCCGGGAGATGCGGAGTGGAGGCACGGATCGGAACACCTGCCCATGCACCTACCTGCCCGCATGCAGTGGCCTCACGGTCAGTGCCTGTGCATTGCGGACCGCAGTTTGCGGCCCACAGCACGGGCACGGCCGGCATACGTTCGTGTGCATGAGGCCGTATATCCAGTGTATCAGAAGATATAGCTGTTAGAAATCGAGTCGGGAGAGAAAGCTGTTTTTAGTTTCACTTTCAGCCGGCACTTGGGAGCTGTTTTCCAGCAGAATAAAAGTGCTTTTTCTGAAAATGGAATACAGACACAAAGTGCACACCGGTATGTTTGGGATGTGTCTGCAATCTTCTGTGGGGCAGTGCTGTTAGTTATATAAGTGAAAAACAGATGAAAGACTCCGTTTAATTTATTCATTAATGATATCGAGGACAGGATTAATAGCACCATTTCTATTTTTGCAGATGACCCTAAGCTATGTAGTACTGTACAGTCTATGGAAGATGTCCATAAAATACAAACTGACTTGGACACTCTGAGTGATTGAGGTTCAATGTGGATAAATGTAAAGTTATGCATCTTGGTAGTAATAACCTCTGTGCATCATATGTCCTGGTAACACTGGGAGAGTCTCTTATAGACAGGGCTGTGGAGGCGGTGTCCATTTTGGTGGAGTTGGAGTCGGTATAAAATGGACCGACTCCGACTCCAAAAATATATAATAAATTGGAACAGTTAGTTCAATGCAGTAAATGCTGAATATATTTTCATAAGAATTTTGGAAAATGATGAAATGTCCTACAAATGTCTGTTCTATTCCCAAGCTAAGGATCTAGGCTTTTAGTTGAGATGAATGTGTGCTGCCCTTTATGTAGATGCTCAGAAGTGAAGCTCCTCTGCTACAGATCAGAGGAAAAGGGCACTGGGAAGGAATGGCTGGACTCCTCTCAGATCTGCTAGAGAAAACGGGATTAAAGGAGTTTTATCACTAGTTACAAAGATTAGCTTTCAACATAAAGGGACAGTTAAAAGAAGACATTTTCTAAATACAGTAGTCAGTAGATTTTACTTTAGTCATCAACTATAGACAGTTCAGCAGGTCTCTCACTGCGCACAGGTTTCTATGGTAACCTGCAGACCAGAAAGACTGTTATCTGATTGGCTGAGAACAGGAGTGACCTCACCCCCACGGAATGATGGGACTGAGGTCTGAGTGATTACTTGCAGTAAGCAAAAGGTCCAAGTGTTGAGAGGACTGAAAGCATGGCTTTACCTGTAATTGTGTTAGATCACAATCTCCTGCTCTGACAGAGTAAGTTAATATATGCTAATAACTGCTGGAACCCCCCCCCCCCCCCCCCCCCCCCCCCACACACACACAACCTGAGGAGACAGAGTGAGTGCAAACTGCCTGTCAGTCAGTGAACCAATGTGCTGAGAAAACCCCTTTAAGGCAAGTACTTCTTAGTATATCTAAACTTTCAATAAACTGTTCATAAATCAATTGTCCAGTGCATGTTCTCTCTGTATGTTTTGTTTTAGTTTGCTTTTCCTGATGTAAAACACCTAGGGCCTTATGTATGAAAACGGTCTAGGTGTAGAAGTTTCTTTGTTGCCCATATAAAACCAATCAGCGCTCCCCTTTCATTTCATATAGTGCTCTGGAGAAATGAAAGGGGAGCTCTGAGTGGTTGCTATGGGCAACAAAGAAAGTCTTAGACCTAGACAGTTTTCATACATCAGGCCCTTAGTGAGCTGTGCCCAGAGAAAAGCCTGATACTGGAAGTTCAGAGTAAAGATATCTAATAAAACATATATTACAAACTTTTTTTTGTCATTACATATCTGTACTATTGATTTATGCAAAGTTTGTTTAAAGTTATCACTTAAACATGCGCCATGTACAGTATGAGGGAGTCGGATTGGGAGTCGGAGTTAGGGGGAATTGAGGAGTCGGAGTTGGGGCTTTGGCTTGCTGACTCCACAGCCCTGCTTATAGAGAAGGATTTGAGTGTCCTTGTAGATCGTAGATTAAATAACAGCATACAGTGTCAATCAGCTGCTTCTAAGGCCAGCAGGATATTGTCATGCATTAAACGAGGCATGGACTCGCAGGGCATGGATGTAATATTACCATTTTACAAAGCATTGGTGCGGCCTCATCTGGAATATGCAGTTCAGTTCTGGGCACTATTCCATAGAAAGGACGCTCTGCAGCTGAAAAAAGTACAGAGGAGAGCAACTAAACTGATAAGGGGCATGGAGGGTCTTGGTTATGAAAAAAGATTAAAAGAATTAAATGTATTTAGTCTTGAAGAAATGTCTAAGGGGGGGACATGATTAACCTATACAAATATATAAATGAGCCATACAAAAAATACGGTGAAAACTGTTCCATGTAAAATGCCCTCAAAAGACAAGGGGGCATTGCCTCCTACTGGAGAAGAAAAAGTTCAGTCTCCAGAAGCGTAAGAACTGTGAATCTGTGGAACAGACTACCTCTGGACATAGTCACATCAGGAACAGTGGACAGTGTTTAAAAAGGGTTTAGGCTAGTTTCATACTAGCGGCATGATCCTCCGGCAGGCTGTCGTAGTTTTACTCTGGCCGCCTCTCGGCATGCTTGCCACGCTGCGGCCGGAAATCCGGCCCGCCTCCATTATAGTGAAGGGGCCAGAGTGGAGTTCCGGCCACAAGCATGTACTAGCGGCAGCACAGATCCGGCAGGCTGGACCATGCCGCTAGTGTAAAAGTAGCGTTAGATGAATTCTTAAGAGTAAATGACATTAATGCTTATGAAAATGTGTAGAAATCTGAGTCTCGCTTCCTTCTGGGATTCGCATCCCCAACTATCCCTTGGTTGAACTTTATGAACTTCTATCTTTTTTTTTTTTTTTTTTTTTTTTTTTTTTTTTTTTTTTTTTTTTTTTTTAACCGTATTAACTATGTAACAAAAAAATATAGCAATGCCATTTCCAGACATGAACTGTGCACAACCTGCCTGATTAAGTTTGGTTTGTACCATAGTGTCTGTGATTTTACCAGAGAGACTTGCGCATTCCAGCAATTTTGAGTGACTGTGCAATGGAGGCTGATAATACCTCCAATGTGAGTGTGAACACAGCCTTACCGTCCTAAGAAAATATTTTTTTTGTTTTCATTACTAATCAGCCAAACAAAAGACTTCTCCAAAAAGAAGAGTGACCCCTGTGTAGACGGCTATTTCATGGTTCTTACCACTTGTGAATATAGAGCAGGGTGTTGGTTGGCTGGAAGAGATGCCTTAGATGCAGCCCAGGAGGTTACTGGTTCTCACTTTAGATGGTCAGGATGAGGAGATCAGATTATATTCAAAATCCATGGCTACAGCAAAATCCCATGATATCAACACAGCCTTTTCTGGACTGATGCTGGCAGATTGCAATGTCATTTAAAAAAAAATAAAATTAACGTTCATTGTTCTAAATTGTGAGTTTTTCTTTTCTCCCCACATTTAGACTTGTAAATGAGGAACGAACATTAGAAGTTGAAATTGAGCCCGGTGTTCGAGATGGTATGGAGTATCCATTCATTGGAGAAGGTGAGCCTAGTTTTTTTGTGTATGTTTTTTGTAACTTTTCTGTATGTTCAATAAACTTTTATGTTCAGTTATTAAAATGCCTTGTATGCTTTTCTAGGTGAACCCCATATTGATGGAGAGCCTGGTGACTTGCGCTTTCGAATCAAAGTTCTCAAGTAAGGCTTAGATTCAGTTGAATAAACATTACTTTTTCATCTCTCTCTGTATTAGACAATAATAATGTTTTCAAAGTGCTTTTATTTGAGAGTGTGTTTCCAGTGTGGCCCTAACTGCTTACATGTTTGAAACAGAGCAAAATATCTTACTACAAATTATTTCTCAGCCCTTGTTCTTGCGTATTGTGACAACATGTCAGCAAGAATTTCAGGTGTCCATAAAGACTAAAAGGGCACATGCCTACTGTTCTTCAGGAATTGTCTAATTCTGACACTTAAAGTGGAAGTCCACTCAAAATAATCTTATTGTGTCATAATATCATCTGAGAAGATCGTGTTGGTGATCTCTGTACTCCACAGTGATTTACTGGATATTATGAGTGGATGGGGTTTTCAGTGCATCATCATAATGTAGCGTAAAAAATCAGCTCGAGCAATAAAATCATCATGTTCATTCTTGTGCAGAAAAGCCCAAACAAAATCAGATCTTTTTTACATATTCATCACGGATTTGGCTTGGATACACAACCAAATCTGCAGTGGAAATTATCCACCACGTGTGACCTTAGGTTAATGGTTGCCACACTGCATGGAGAGGACAAGTATCTCAAGCTGTGAATTTCACCATGCACATAATCAAGTGAACTAGTTGTACATTAAAGAGGACCTTTCACCACTCCTGACCTGCCTATTTTAATAGCTACATGTAAAGGAATGGCACAACATAGAGACATAAGAATAAATGCTCCAGAATTTACATGGGGAATATATTATTAAAACAGGAATGTCCACAGTGGTGACAGGTCCTCTTTTAATTACTTTCACAAAATGTGACTTTACTGTCTGTACATTTTTTGTTGCTGGTAGTTGATCAATCTCTATATTATACTTGGTACACCTACTTTATATCTTAGTGTAAGAGCAGAGTTATGTATCTTTGACACTTTTTGGTGCATCATTTTATGCATTTTGACTTTTTTTGACCATAAATGTAATTAGTGTAACTGGTTCAGAGGGGGTAGTTATCCAGTTGGTATGATCATGTTGATATTTATGTGTTCACTGGGAAGATATGGCTTTTGTTACCATACCGCCTCTTCCTGTGGAAAATTCTGGAGTGGTTAAAAGGATTATCTATGGGAGTGATGGACATAGAATAGTGCAAGTCGTACAGGGTTCTTGGCTGATCACTTTGCATAAGCACTTGTCCAGTGTCATGTGTTGGTCACACTCATGACAGCAGTTCGAATTGCTTTATTGTTAAAATGATTTTGTTTGTATTTTCATAGACATCCTATATTTGAGCGAAGAGGGGATGACCTTTACACAAATGTCACTATTTCTTTAATTGAAGCTCTTATTGGTTTTGAAATGGACATTACACATTTGGATGGCCACAAAGTAAGTTAGTAACTGACAAAAAAATATGCCTTTCATAGGTAGGTATTGCTCCTGGTTTTGGCTAATTAATACTGACCAAATAGGCTGGGTTCACATATATCAGTTAGTTCATGCCTTAACTGGATACAGCTTATTTGAAGTGGTCTTAGGACAGTAGTCTCATTATTACTGAGTATCACTGTAACTGTTCTGATTTACTAATATGTTGTCAGTTTTATGTTTTGGGGGGGAATTTTCTTTAAATCAGCAGACTATTCTTATATTAAACCATGTATGTGTGTACTGTAGATTCCTTATGTACAGTGCCTTGCGAAAGTATTCAACCCCTGGAAATTTTCAACCTTCTGCCACACTTCAGGCTTCAAACAAAAAGATATAACATTTTAAATTTTTGGTGAAGAATCAACAACAAGTGGGTCACAATTGTGAAGTGGAACGAAATTTATTGGATCATTTAAACTTTTTTGTAATAATAAAACTGAAAAGTTGGGCGTGCAAAATTATTCGGCCCATTTACTTTCAGTTCAGAAAACTCACTCCAGAAGTTCATTGAGGATCTCTGAATGATCCAATGTTGTCCTAAATGACTGATGAAGATAAATAGAATCCACCTGTGTGTAATCAAGTCTCCGTATAAATGCACCTGTTCTGTGATAGTCTCAGGGTTCTGTTTACAGCACAGAGAGCATCATGAAGACCAAGGAACACACCAGGCAGGTCCGTGATACTGTTGCGGAGAAGTTTAAAGCTGGATTTGGATACCAAAAGATTTCCCAAGCTTTAAACATCCCAAGGAGCACTGTGCAAGCGATCATATTGAAATGGAAGGAGTATCAGACCACTGCAAATCTACCAAGACCCGGCCGTCCCTCCAAACTTTCATCTCAAACAAGGAAAAGACTGATCAGAGATGTAGCCAAGAGGCCCATGATCACTCTGGATGAACTGCAGAGATCTACAGCTGAGGTGGGAGAGTCTGTCCATAGGACAACAATCAGTCGAACACTTCACAAATCTGGCCTTTATGGAAGAGTGGCAAGAAGAAAGTCATTTCTCAAAGATATCCATAAAAAGTCTTGTTTACAGTTTGCCACAAGCCACATGGGAGACACACCAAACATGTGGAAGAAGGTGCTCCGGTCAGATGAAACCAAAATCGAACTTTTTGGAAACACAGCTCATCACCCTGAACACACCATCCCCACTGTCAAACATGGTGGTGGCAGCATCATGGTTTGGGCCTGCTTTTCATCAGCAGGGACAAGGAAGATGGTTAAAATTGATGGGAAGATGGATGGAGCCAAATACAGGACCATTCTGGATGAAAACCTGTTGGAGTCTGCAAAAGACCTGAGACTAGGACGGAGATTTATCTTCCAACAAGACAATGATCCCAAACATAAAGCAAAATCTACAATGGAATGGTTCAAAAATAAACGTATCCAGGTCTTAGAATTACCAAGTCAGAGTCCAGACCTGAATCCAATTGAGAATATGTGGAAAGAGCTGAAAACTGCTGTTCACAAACGCTCTCCATCCAACCTCAAAGAGCTCGAGCTGTTTTGCAAGGAAGAATGGGAAAGAATTTCAGTCTCTAGATGTGAAAAACTGATAGAGACATACCCCAAGCGACTTGCAGCTGTAATCGCAGCAAAAGGTGGCGCAACAAAGTACTAATGCAAGGAGGCCGGATAATTTTGCACGCCCCCTCCCTTTTCAGTTTTATTATTACAAAAAAAGTTTAAATGATCCAATAAATTTCGTTCCACTTCACAATTGTGACCCACTTGTTGTTGATTCTTCACCAAAAATTTAAAATGTTATATCTTTTTGTTTGAAGCCTGAAATGTGGCAAAAGGTTGAAAAGTTCCAGGGGGCCGAATACTTTCGCAAGGCACTGTATGTCCTCTATTGTCAGCAGACTAGTCTTATCTTACTCTATGTATGTGTGTCCAATAGATGCCTCACTTATGTTCTTTATTCTTCTTTTTATGGAGAAAAAATCACAAACCCAACATTTTTAGTTTTATATTCCCAGGAAGCAATCTCTTTATTTCATCATTGGCACCATTGATGATATTCTACATTTGTGAATTATTTTTTTTTTTAGTTGCTAGTAAGCGCTTTGTACTATTTAGACAAATAAGCTATAAAGAGAATATACTGTACGCTTAACTCCTACCAAAACATGCCTTTTACTTTATTCATAGGTTCATATAATGCGAGACAAAATAACAAAACCAGGAGCAAAACTGTGGAAAAAAGGAGAGGGCCTTCCAAATTTTGACAATAACAACATCAAAGGATCCCTAGTTATTACTTTTGATGTGGAATTTCCAAAGGAACAACTAACAGAGGAGCAGAAAAATGGTATGTATCTCACTTTCAGTTAAAGGAAGGCATTATACGCTAAATAAAGCTCCTTCCTAGGAATGTGAATTTCACCAAGGAAGGCATGTGTAAAACTCTGATGATCATGGTCTGTAGATGAATGTGCTTTTGACCATCCATGGGTTTCACTTTAAATCTTGTTTTCAATTTCGTGAAGATAACCTCTTGCCATATACCGTTTTCATGTGTCGTTAGCCAAAGTGCAGAGCAGCTAACAGAGTGCCTGGGTTTACCAGTATAGGAATAAATATATATATTCGTTGGAATGGCCAACATGTAATGCTACACTATTAAATGTAATAATGCCATCACTTTCCCCAGTGAGAATAGCTTATCAAGTACTTTCGATACTGGACTTGAGGCGCTCAGCTGATTGCCCCTCCTGACATCAATCCTCTGTATATGTATTATCTTGTTGGGATAAACTTCCCATAACCTGCCATGAATTATGGCGCAGACTCAGGAGCTGAGCTTCCGCCACTAGCAGAGGTTTTCAGCTGTTTATTAGGTTGACACTCTGCTGCAGTGGCCGGGATTATAGATAACCAGTATTTTCACCCTAGATAAATTGCTTTTAGGGAATAATACAGTGCTTTATGGAGGCAAGATATGATGGCTCCATGTGCTGATTTCGAATGAGCCCCATTTTTCTTTAACCAAATAATTATGGTAATATAGTAAAATAATAATATAGTTATATAAAACACACTGAATATTAGTCAATTTTGGGATCAAGGAAAAAAATGTATAACCTTTATCCCTTGGAGTAAGGAGTCAGAACTGCCAAGTCAGGGCCTAATAGGATGTCATAACTGTTTCATTGTATTTAAATGAGCAATCAGAGGATCAATGTTCAAGTCCTCTATTGGGACAAAAAAAAGTTTATAAAAGGTTAAAAAAACAGGTGCATCTTACTAAATTAGAATATTATCAAAAGTTAATTTATTTCAGAAAGTCATTACACACCGTGATCTACTTCAAGCGTTTGTTTCTTTTAACATTGATGATTGTGGCTTACAGCTAATGAAAACCTAAATGTTAATATCTCAGAATATTATATAAGACCAATTAAAACTTCACTTTTTTTTATACAGAAAAGTTGTCCTACTGAAAAGTATGTACAGTATATGCATTCAGTACTTGGCTGGGCTCCTTTTGCATGAATTACTGAGGTGTTATGGAGGCCCAGGTTGTTTTGATAGTGGCCTTCAGGTCGTCTGCATTGTTGAGTCTGGTGTCTCTTATGTTTATCTTGACAATACCCCATAGATTCTCTATGGGATTTAGGTCAGAAGAGTTTGCTGGCCAATCAACCAAAGTGATACCATGGTTATTTACCCAGGTATTGGTACTTTTGGCAGTGTAGGCAGGTGCCACGTCCTGCTGGAAAATGAAATCAGCATCTCCATAACGCTTGTTAGCAGAGGGAAGCATGAAGTGTGCTAAAATCTTCTGGTAGACGGCTACACTGAATTTGGACTTGATATAACACATTGGACCAACAAAGCCGATTTAGATGGTTCGTCAAATCATCACTGAGTGTGGAAATTATTTCAAAAGTGACATAATTTGACATGCTTTTCCCTTGGTTTGGTTGCTGTTTTCCACACCTATTCCCCTCAGCTGTTGTGGCTGTGGTAATCGTCTTTCCTCTATTTATTCCTTCTTCTCCCAGGATTCACTGCGGTTTATACTTTCTGCCTACTTTGTAGTGTGTCGTGTGGATCTCGGCTGAGATCCGGTTGCTGCGATATCTGCTTTAAGATAAGTGACTTTTTCCCTTTTGTGGTTTTCCTTCTGGAGTCTCCTGTTCGTCCTTACTCTTGGAGGAACAGGTTGACTCTTTCTTGTCATTAGCTGCAGGGTTCTTTAGGGTGAATTTATTATTAGGTTCCTGTGTATGAACTCTCCTACAACTAAGGCTTGTTCATACTGGTAGTCAGTCAGGACCTAGTTTCAGGGTTCCCTACAGGAGGTGACAGTTTCCCTGGTTTTGGTCTGTTCCCTTCCCTCGTACTCTCGGTGTGGCTATTCCCTCCACATCAGAGCGTGACAGGACCTCAAGCAAGTTGGATCATGCTTCTTCACTATTTCTCTAGACTCTGGGACCTTGATTTCCAAAATGAAGTTTAAAATTTACTTTCATCTAAAAACAGGACTTTGGATCATTGAGCAACAATCCAGTCCTTTTATCTCCTTAGCCCAGGTAGGATGCTTCTGACATTGTCTCTGGGTCATGAGTGGCTTGACAAAAGTAAACCGACACTTGTAGCCCATGTCCTGGACACCTCTGCAAATGGTGGATCTTAAAGCCTCACAACTTCTTGAGTGGCCTTTTCTTAACAATCCTTTTGAAGGTTGTGGTTACCCCTGTTGCTTTTGCACCTTTAGCTACAACACTTTTTCGTTCCAATCAACTTTCCATTAATATGCTTGGATACAGCACTCTGTGAACTGCAAGCTGCTTTAGTGATGACCTTTTGTGGCTTTCCTTCCTTGTGGAGGGTGTCAATTACTAGTTACTGTCTTCTGGATAACTTTCTAGTCACCATTTTTCCCCATGATTTTGTAGCCTACTGAACCAGACTGAGGGGTCATTTAAAGCACGGATGTCACTCATGGCCCTTCAGCTGTTGCGAAACTACAACTCCCAGCATGTCCTGATAGCTGTAGGATGTCCAGGCATGATGGGAGTTGTAGTTTTTCAACAGCTGGAGGGCTATGAGTTTGACATCCCTAATTTAAAGGCTTAGGTCACCTCTGCATGTGTTGAGCAGCTGATTACAGTATGACACCATGAGTCTAAAATATTGAACTTTATCACGATAGTCTAGTTTTCTGAGATACCAACTTTTGAGTTTTCATTAAATCTAAGCCATAGAAACCAACATTAAAAAAAATAAATAAATGCTTGATCACTCTGTGTAATGAATCTAATATGATATGAGTTACCCTTTTTGAATTGAATTACTGAAATCAATGAACTTTTGGATTATATTCTAATTTATCGAGATGCACCTGTGTATGTGTGTATATATATATATATATATATATATATATATATATATATATATATATATATTTTTTTTTTTTTTTTAAATACCTTTTCCTCCCCTTTAAGAAATTGTTGTTTTCCTGTTCATCTTGCCCCCACAAAAAGTCATCCAGCGAGAAACAAGTCCTCACACATCTGTTAAAAACACCTTATGTTTGTCAGAATTCGACAACACAAAAACAGATGTACATAAATTTGCTATTGCTGTAATCATACTTACCCACAGGAAAGGTTAACATTTCATTTACCGTATATCATGAATGCCATAATAATGACCATAACCAACATCTCCCCCAAAAAAACAATGCCATTGGTGTTGTTTTCCATTCACTGAAAATGTATATAAGTTTATCAACAAATTTCTCCCAAAAGAGTGCCAGTAAAAATAAAACTTGTCCCTCAAAACAAACAAGCCCTCATACACCTATGTAAATGAAAAAAAAAAATATGGCGAGGATTAAAATAAATACATAAAAATGCAGGTTCATAATGGCCAGAAATGGGTTAACTGAGAACTACTAGAAGTTATTATAACATAATAAATATATTATTTATAATATGTAAATAATAATTATAACGGGGAGGGGGATTTAACCCTTGTAGGTCTTGTGAGCAAAACTAAGATTATCTGCAGTGATTTCCATTTGATAGATGTTGGCATTGGTAAGGATGATGTAATGCTGGCAGGATCATGTGGACTGTATAAGTCCTTTGCAGTAGTTATAACCAATAAATGGAACCACCCAGTTCAGGAGTTATGATGGCTGCTACACTACGTACTGGATCATGTTGAAATCCTTTAAGCCTTTGAGAAGTGACTTAATTATTGGAATTCCTTAGAACACATTTACCAATAACTGGACCAACAGATCTGAGCAATTGCTCTCTTCCTGTCCAATATCTTTGTAACTAGGATATGGTAAAATACTAATTGTAACTGCATGAAAACCAGATTGGAATTTGATCCAAAATATACTGCTCTATAATGTTCTTACTTTCATGAAACATGAGTAAACATAACCCACATATGATTCTTTGTTTTTGTGTGTTTTAGGTGTGAAACAGCTCTTGAAACATGGATCAGTTCAAAAGGTTTATAATGGACTTCAGGGCTATTAACAATACAAGATCTTTAGGCAAAAGACTAACTGGATCTATTTATTGTGGGTTTATTTGTGGGTTTTTTTTTATATAAATAAATGTTCCATTTGAATTGGTCTTAATATAGTTTGCAGCATTTTTATACTTTCAACAGATAACAGAATTCTATAAATTCAGCAATTCTTACAAAGAATAGCGACCCTCTGATCAATAATCTGGTGCTGCATATTCTAAAGATACTGTATATTTCAGACTAAGATTCGCCTGACTATAGACGTACCCAGGTTTTAGATAACAGAAAATAGTAAAAAAAAAAGTGTTTTCTAATAATTAAAACTTCTGTGGTGTTCCAAGGCAGTGGCCGTTTTACACAGGCAATATGCAGCTCAATGAGCATTCATAAGAATGCTAGTTTGTGATCACGTGTAAATGTGGCAGCATTTGTAGGCTGGCCGCCTCTTTTATGCTGGCCTAAAAACACTATTGTCAGCAGCAAAGCTCCCTATGTAATCAGGGGATGTACTGCTGACAATATGCAAATAAAAATGGAGGGTGAATGATTCTGAACCCATAAAGCCCATTCTTACATGCTGCTCGGTTGCTTTGAGTGATTGTGACTGCTAAAAAAGAAAATACATTACTGCACTTAGAAAATTAGCTTCTATACTATGAGTCACAAATACTGAATAGTACAGTTATTGTCAAACTATCCCTAACTTGTAACACTGATTGCTGTAGTATATCTTCCATTGTAGTAGTTCAAGCAGCTCAGAGGAATGCTGCAGCTTCTGATCCATCTCTGGCTGTAATGGATTCCCACTCCTATACTTCATGCTTCACTTCTCACACAAATACGCTTGTGACTGCTCCGTGCCTCACTGCTTCAACAGCAATAACTGTGTATTTATTGCTACTGAAACAGCCCACACAAACATACAACAAAGTGCCAGGAACTCAGTACAGGCAGTGAGTAGAATGCAGAGCAGGTCAGGCATGTGGAGCGGAGCGCAGGGCAGACAGAGTAGTCCAGAGCAGCCGAGAGCTCTTCCTTCTGTCTAAGACGCATGGACTTTTTAGCAACGCTTTTCCTTGCTAAAAAAAAGTGCATCTTATAGTCCGAAAAATACAGTATTCCTCAATTTTCACTTTCATTTTTACTCTGTGTTTTATTTTGCCCACTAGTGTCTTCTTTGTGGCGGTTTTCCCCCTAGATAAAGTGTTGTGAAAACTCCATGAAAAAAAACGAGCTACAGCATGCTGCAGTTTTTAAAAGAAGACAGGAAATCAAAAAACGTCAGTAGCAAAAAAAAAAAAACCTGTGTCCTGTGTTTCATACAACTACCAAAAACCTACCTGTGGACATTCTAAGAGTGCATTCATACAATGATATCCTTTTTGCGGTGTGCAAGATACGGATACTGTCCATGTGCATTCAGCATTTAGCGGATCCAGCACGTCATGTTTTTGTAATTTTTGGACAACCACTTTAATGGCAATAAAGAGAGTCTTGAATAGTATGACTACGGACTTGATGCTTTAAAAGCCCTCCTCCCCCTTTCGGTATACATAGGGCCTTATGTATCATGGGCTGTTCTCCCATTCTTCACCCAAAAAGGGGCACATGTCATGTTTTCATATGCTAGTTTTTTTTCTTAAACTGGGCATAAATTATAGGTAAAAATCTATGCCAGCTACAGGCTGTAATTTTCAAAGTCAGGTGCAGTGTATGATTGGAGATGCACCAAAATTATGAAGAGGTGTGCGCATCCCAAACAATCAACCCTGATTATTAAGAATGGCGTATGGATGCCAGTCTTTCTGTAGTGAATCATGGCCATAGTCTCTTCCATCCTTTGATTCATTCTGTCCTTTGCCTTGTCTGCTGTTCTGGGTACTGTGGGTAGTAAATCACAGCACAACAATCTGCTATTACTACGTTTATCTCGTGTGATTAACTACCAACAGAAATAAGCTAAATAGTTTAGGGCACAAAGTAAAAAAATGCACAATTTGGAACATCTCCAACCTGGCAGTTTCGGGAGTGTCCTTTCTGCTACATTTCTCTCCCTGTAACTGTCATACTGTCTAACAGAAAACATGGCTGGTGGCAGTTAAAGGATGAAATGGAGCATATGCATCCACCTCGACAAGGTGGAAAGAAATCAGGAAAAGAACAGCAGGTGGCAATATAGGGAGGGATAGATTTTATTGAAATTTTATTGAATCTGTGGCTATGCTATATTTTAAATTACATGCAGTAACAAAATTATTCAGATCCAGGTGCTCCTTTGAATAATGTAGAATATTTTTCATTGGAGCACCCAATTAAAGCAACAAACTATAAACAAATATAAACAGAAATATTACTTGCATAGTATGACACCATCTGGTGCTCAAAGTGTTCAGAGTTTGTGGGATAACCCCCTTTAAACATCACAGTAGATCAGAGTCCCAAAATGTGTTTTTTTGTTTGTTTGTTTGTTTTTTTAAATAAAAAAAATTACACTTTACAGAGTGGAATCTTTCATGTAAAGTAGTACATATAAGGGATCTTCTGAACACTTAAAGCAAAGTAAGAGACTGAAAAGGGGTATTCCGGTAGGTAAAAGTTATACACTGTTAGATTGGTGTGGGTCCTACTACTGGGACCTCCACCGATCATGATAATGGGGGCCCCCTACTGCTCCCCTGAAATGACCGGAACGGCCTCGCACATGTGGGAGCAGCAGGGGGTACGGGGCCCCCGTTCTTGTTATCAGTCGGGGTTCCAGGGGTAGGACTCCCACCGATCTGACGGTTAACCCTATTGTTCTCTAGATAGGGTATAACTTTAACCTACCAGAATACCCCTTTAAATTAAAAAATTTCCCTTTCATCCTCCACGACGGCACAACAATGAGAGATACCCTCCTCCTACTTGGTAGGGACAGGAAGTAAATAAATTGGATCCTCCTCCACACAGCCTCAGTGTCTTCCTGTCCCTTCCAGGTAGGAAGGAAGGTTGCAGCACCACAGTATATGCTGGTGGTCTGGGTTGGTGTTAGGCAGCACTGATCCAGGGAATAACATGCCTTCCATGCTGGATGTGTACCAGCACATGCTGAGCTACTACCCATTTTCCCACTCCCAGTGGCGCCCTAAGGAGTGGAGGCATGGTAACCAGACACTCAAGGGAGTCCCTCTGGTTTATATGTGGCGACCCTCGCTGTTCTGATATGTTCAGCTCCAGCGGGGGAGATGTGAACGTACTAACCGAAGCTCCAGCTGAGCGATCTTCCAGGGGGCGTGGCTACATTGGCGTCCCACGTGAGTTATGCAGGGCGGCTGGTGAGCTGCCCGGAGTCGCTCTGGAATGCAGGGGGTGTGGTTTCAGTCGGCGTCCCACGTGGGTTCACAGGACGTCTGGCCTACTCCTGGTATTCGCTCTATGGAGCGGGAGGCGTGTCTTCAGAAAAGAGGCTGCTGGATATGACGTTCTTGGCGCCAAGATCAAGACGGATGTCGCCCTCTGATCTGAGGTCTGGGAGGTAAGGCTTATTTAAGAGGTCAGTTACACTTGGCTGTCTGTCTGCTAACATGTCTGAAGCAGGAGACACTATGGAGTCGTCGCAGAGTGCAGCAGTTGTGAGTGGGGATGAAATTTTGTGATTTTAACCCTTAGTGGCCTTGCATTGTGTTAACTATGACCTTTTGCCTTTCTGTCTGCCTTCCTCCTGGTGTGTCTGCTTCTAGTGTGAGAGAGAGAGCACACAGAAAATTAAAACTACTCCTAAGCCTCGCAAATGTGCTATGTGCTCTGTAAAGATTTCAGAGTCTTCCTCTAGGAAGATATGTTCTAAATGCACATCTAACATAGCAAAGGATGTTGTGCCTTCTATCAAGTTAGAACTTAAAGAGGTCATTAGACAGGAGTTGAGGTCTACTATGTCTGAAGTATCAGCAGGTCCTTCTATCCCTGCCGCCAGAGAAAAAAGGGTGGAATATTCCTCTGCTTCTGAGTTATCCTCTGATTCAGATTCTGACGTGATAGATTCATCAGACGATTCCTCTGGGTCTGGTTCAGAGTTTAAAAGATATTTATTTTCTTCCGAGGATACAAGGGAATTAATAAAGGCAGTAAGATCTACTATGAATTTATCTGATGAAAAAATTCAGAGATCAGTACATGATGAAATGTTCAGTGGACTGGAGCAACGTAAAAGACGAGTGTTCCCAGTCCATAAGAACATCCATTCAATGATTAAGAAGGAGTGGAAAACACCTGATAGAAAGCTCTTTTTGCCCAGAACTATTAGACGTAGATTTCCTCTGGAGGAGGTGGAGGAAAATTTTATGGAATCATGTCCCAAAGTAGATGTGTCGCTGGCCAAGCTCTCTAGGGGAGCCAACGCACTCCCATTTGAGGATGCTGGATCCTTAAAAGATCCAATGGACAAGAAGATGGATGCTTGTCTTAAAAAGGCATGGGATTCGGCCTCTGCTCTTTTTAGGCCTAATATTGCGTCTATGTCTGTGGCCCATTCATTGAAAAAATGGCTTATACAGTTGGAGTCTCTGTTAAAGGAGAATACTCCTTATGATGACTTAAAAAATTCATTTCCCCTCTTACTTAAGGCTGTAGATTTCCTGTCGGACGCAACCGCCGAGTCGGTCAGGATGGCCACTAGAACTACAGCTTTGACCAATACTGCCAGGAGAGCCCTGTGGTTGAAGTCCTGGACTGGAGATACGGCATCTAAATTTAAACTTTGTAGTCTCCCCTTTTATGGGTTAATGCTTTTTGGTCAGGATTTGGAAAAGATCTTAGAGAAGGCATCTGACGAGAAAAGATCATTTCCTGCCCAGAGTAAGAAACGAAAGTTTCCCTTTCGTAAGTTCAAGAAAGGGAATTTTCAAAATAAGAAAAATGACAGATGGAGATCCGGCAAGGGAGGTAGATCCAGGGGGTTCATATTTAACCCCAAGTCTGCCGAGTCCAATAAACAATGACGGTTCTGGTCAGGTGGGAGGAAGGCTAAAGTATTTTTTAAAGGTATGGGAAGAAATATCCATAAATCCGTGGGTCCTTTCTTTAATAAAGAACTGCTATTCCATTCCTTTTCTGTCTCCTCCTTGCCCGAGATTTGTAATAACTCCAGTCCAGAAGACCCCTTCTTTACAGAATGCCCTAGAGATTGCAATTCAGGAGTTGTTGAGACAGGGAGTTTTAATTCCGGTTCCCCGTTTAGAAAGAGGCCAAGGTTATTTTTCAACAGTTTTTCTGGTGAAAAAGCCAAGTGGAAAATTCAGACTTATCATAAATCTCAAAATTCTGAACAAAATTGTGGAATACAGACGTTTCAAGATGGAATCTGTAAGGTCCTCGATCAATCTTCTACAGGAAAGGGATTTCATGGCGTCCTTGGATCTCCAGGACGCTTATTATCATGTGCCCATTCGTGTAGAAGACCAAAGATTCCTCAGAATAGCTATATTTCTGAAAGGACAGTTGAAGGAATTTCAATTCCAAGCTCTTCCTTTTGGGTTGACCACGGCCCCTCGAGTATTCACAAAAATTATGCTGGAAGTTGTGGCCAATCTGAGAATGAAAAACATCTTGATTGTCCCTTACTTAGACGATCTGTTGGTCATAAGCAACTCTGCTGCTTCTCTGAGGAGTTCTCTTCTTCAAACGAGACTCTTCTTGAACCATCTTGGCTGGCTAATAAACTGGAAGAAATCCAACCTAGTACCAGCTCAGAGATTGACATTTCTGGGAATACTGTTAGACTCCGTAAATCAGATGTGTTTTCTTCCATTAGAAAAAAAAGGAAAATACTGGATCTGATAAGAGACTTCAGAAACCAGCGGGCTTGTTCGATCCGTCAGGCTATGGCCCTTCTGGGATCTTTAACTGCCTGCATCCCAGCAGTACTGTGGGCTCAAGCCCACACCAGGCCCCTTAAAAAACAGATTCTAGACTCCTGGGACAAAAATCAGGAGTCCCTGGAAAAGATAATAATCATCTCCCGGGAAGTCAACCAGTCCCTATCCTGGTGGGGAGATGTTCAAAATCTTCAGAGGGGAGTGCCCTGGGTTTACGATCAGTTGAAAATAATCACAACCGATGCGAGTCAGTGGGGATGGGGGGCCCATTTTTTACAAAGTTACCTTCAAGGGAAATGGTCTCCAGCACAGGCAGGCGAAACCTCAAATTTCCGAGAGTTCCTGGCGGTTTGGCTAGCTCTAACATCCCTTGTCAAGCAGATTTACAAATCAAACATACAGATAAGGTCAGACAATGTAACAGTGGTTTCATATCTGAATCATCAAGGGGGAACAAGAAGTCCTGCAATGCAACAGCTGGTAGGGACTACTCCCTGTCTCCCGGAGACGGGGGGATAGGTGTAGACGCCCTCAGTCATCCGTGGAGGGGTCCCCTAAACTATGCATTTCCTCCTCTGGCTCTTATTCCGAGAATCCTAAAAAAGATCAGGAAAGAGAAGGCAAGTGTAATCCTGATTGCTCCTATATGGCCAAACAGGCCATGGTTTCCAATCCTAAAAGCCTTGACAGTGGGAAGTCCGTGGCCTCTTCCGTGGAACAAGAATCTCTTAACACAAGGGCCAATCTCACATCCTCGTGTAGATCGGCTGCATTTAGCAGCTTGGATGCTGAAAGGTTGAGACTAAAATCATAAGGTTTGTCTGATGAGGTAATCTCCGCCATGTTTGCCTGCAGGAAGGAGGTCACTTCTAGGATATATTCTAGAGTGTGGCATAGATACTGTAGTTGGTGTTCTTCCTGTGGGGTCTCCTTTGAGTCCTTTTCTGTTCAATCAGTATTAAAATTCTTGCAGAGTGGATTCCAAAAAGGCCTGAAACCCAGTACTCTTCGAGTGCATGTTTCAGCATTAAGTTCCGTATTTGACAGGAAAATTGCCCTTCACCCCTGGGTGATTAGATTCTTAAGAGGGGTTGATAGAATGAGGCCCAAACAAAAAATTTTTGTTCCAGCTTGGGATTTGAATGTGGTACTGGCTGGTCTGGCAGATTATCCCTTCGAACCTCTGGGAGATATTCCAATTAAACTCCTCACAATCAAAACGGTATTCTTAGTGGCAATTACCTCTTCCAGGAGAGTAGGTGAGATGCATGCACTAAAATACAAGGAGCCGTTTTTAAGAATTCTAGACGACCGAATCATTTTAAAATTTGATTCTTCTTTTTTACCTAAAGTGGTTACAGATTTCCACAGACAGGAGGAGATTATTCTACCTTCCTTCTGCGAGAAGTTTGCTTCCCCTAAAGAGGAGAAGTTCAATTGTCTAGATGTCAGGCGGGCGGTAATCCAATATCTGAAGTCCTCCAAAAGTTGGAGAAAATCTGATTTTCTTTTCCTACAGTTCCAGGGTCAGAATAGGGGTTGTAGACCTTCTAAAGCTTCTTTAAGCCGCTGGATAAAAATGGCTATCTGTGAAGCCTATAAAGCAAGAGGCAAGTTTCCCCCATCAAAATTAAAGGCTCATTCGACTAGGGCTCTGTCGACTTCATGGGCAGAATTAAGAGGAGCATCCTTGGACCAGATTTGCAGAGCTGCAACTTGGTCTACCCCTAATACGTTTATCAGACATTACAGAATTGACGTGGCTAGATCCGATGAGGTTTCCTTCGGTAGAAAGGTGCTTCAGGCTGTAGTCCCACCCTAAAAATGTTTATTATCTGGTATATCTCATTGTTGTGCTGTCGTGGAGGATGAAAGGGAAAAACCTAATTACACTTACCGGTAATTTCCTTTTCATGAATCCTCCACGACGGCACGGTTAGTGCCCACCCGAAAAAAAAAAAAAAAAAAAAATAGTTATTCGTTTGATATATGCACATAGGTGTTGGTGTGCGTGTGTGTGTGTGTATATATATATATGTGGTGCTGCTGATTCTCCTAGGCTGTCGGTTCCAGTAAGACACTGAGGCTGTGTGGAGGAGGATCCAATTTATTTACTTCCTGTCCCTACCAAGTAGGAGGAGGGTATCTCTCATCGTTGTGCCGTCGTGGAGGATTCATGAAAAGGAAATTACCGGTAAGTGTAATTAGGTTTTCCTAATTATGCATAATGTTGGTGTATGATCCTTATTAATTTTTTTTTTTTTTACAGTTTTATATTGCTCTGTATGCATAAATAAAAACATACTTTTTTCTTAAAATGTGTTAGTAGTGTGTGCTGTCTGAAGTATTGCACATTATTGCAATAGTATATATTAACAGCGTCATGGCTCAGTACAAGGGCCTTGAGTTAAAGGGGTTGTCTCACTTCAGTAAGTGGCATTTATCATGTAGAGAAAGTTAGTACAAGGTACTTACTAATATATTGTCCATATTGCTTCCTTTGCTGGCTGGATTAATTTTTCTATCACATTATATACTACTGGTTTCCATGGTTATAGACCACCCTGTAATCTATCAGTGGTGGTCATGCTTGCACACTACAGGAAAAAGCATGAGCCTCTCTGGTCGTCGGGACCATGGGAGCACACATAGACTACTGCTTTTTCCTATAGTATGCAAGCACGACCACTAATGATGGATTGCAGGGTGGTCTGTAACCATGGAAACAAGCAGTGTATAATATGATAGAAAAATTAATCCAGCCAGCAAAGGAAGCAATATGGATAATCACAATATATTAAGTACCTTGTACTAACTTTCTCTACATGATAAATTCCACTTACTGAAGTGAGACTACCCTTTTAGCATTGGCTCACTCTTATGGTCAGAAACAATGTGCCATGTAATAAACAGGAAACAGAAACATTGAGGGAAATTTATCAAAACTGGTGCAAAAGAAAACTGGCCCAGTCACCCATAGCAACCAACCAGATTCCTCCCTCCAGAAATAAGTCCACCAGACTAGAACACCCATCCTTTGGCATACCTACCCGTTTGGAAATCCTACTCGCATCTCTCTCACTGCCGTTTTCCAGACAGTCTTTCGATTATGTCCAACTCTCTCTGGGCCTCTCTTGGACTGCCTAGTTGTCTATCTCTTCTCCTACTTCCCACCACACCACTAAACTCAGGACGCTTGGATCCTACTCTCCTGCTGTATTCCCTTTTCTAACTTATGCAATATAGTGATGAGCAAACAGGGTTCATATATCTACAGAACTCGTATTCCTTCCCGATCCCTAGCTCGGTACATGCCTATAACATATTGCCTCAGATGAGGCTCTTTTAAGATTGTCAGCAGGTAACGCAAGACTTAATTAGTCTCATGCATGCATTAAAGAGGACCTGTCACCAAAAAATGCAATGCAGTCTGAAAGCAGCATGTTGTTGAGCAGGAGAAGATTGATGTATGTTTTTGTGGGAAAAGATTCAGTAAAAAAAAATAATTACATTTATATCTCTGCTTTTTCTACCTCCTGTGAATAGCCTCCATACAGGAGGGAGGTGTTATCAGTGATTGATAGTATTGTGTGCATATAGAGATAGCTGTCAGTCACTGGTTACTCCTCCTCCCTGGACTGATAGCTCTTCATAGGGCAGCAGATGTAAATGTAAAAATTACAGGTTTTACTGAATCTTTTCCCACACATAAATACATCAATCCGATCAGCTACTCCTGCTCTATAACATGGTGCTTTTAAAGGAAAAGTAATCCGAAGCAGCTGGTGTAACACATCTCAAAGTGTCCAAAAGATATGTATAAGATGATGGTAATCGTGGAATATGAGAAAAATTGGCTTCCACCTCTGCTGTTTGTTTTTTTTTGCTTTCCTCTGGATCATCATCAAGGTGACACAGATTCCATTGTTCAATTCAACAATTTGCTCAATAACACTGATTGGGGCATCCAACTCACTCTCAACCACAGTCATAGGTGTACCCAGGTGATAAAGGACCCATAGCAAAAGGTCCTTTATCACCTCTGCTCATTTCAAGAAAGTTGACAGTAACAGTTACCTGCATTTCAACAGTCACCACCGTAAAAATGGCTCACCAACATACCTTTCAGTAAATTCAATAAAATCAAGAAGAACTGTGCACACAAAGAAACCTTCCACAAACAAGCAAGTATACTGAAAAAACCGCTTCAAGTAAAAATGGTACCCCAGGGACCTAGTTCAAGAAGCATACAGAAAGTCCAGCCAAATACCACAATCCCAGTGCTTTCTACTCAAGACCCATAAGCACACCATCAGTTTCATCAACACGTATTTCTCCACACACAACCAAGTTAAGGACATCCTCTGAAAACATTGGCCCATTTAGCTCTGGGACCCTTCTTGAGCAGAATACTTTCGCCCAGACCCATCATCAACTTCAGGTGAGAACCAACTATAAGACACCTAGTAGCACCCAGCAGACTGAGACAACTCACCCCAAAGCTAAGTCAGAATCTTGCTGTGAAAAAAAACAGCATTTCCCACTGTGGGACACCACGGTGCCTATGCTGCCGGTCCATTACGCATGGAACAGACATATTCCAGTCCAGCACTACAGGAAAAACATTTTGGATTAAGCACCAACTTGCATGTAAATCAGAATTTATTTGATAGTGTGTGTACAAAATGCAGTACGTTGGCCACACAACTCAAGAACTACACAACTGTTCGAGTCAACATAGACACAGCATTAAGCAGAAGTTGCTACTGCACAGTCTAATCAGACATCGGACCCTGAAGCATGGAGGTGACCCCGAACCAACAAAAATCAGGATTACGCTCATTGATCACATTCCCAAAAAAAACTACAATAGGTCTGAGGTCCTCAGAAGATGGGAGGTCTTCTGGATTTACAAACTGCACACCGTAAATCCAGAGGGCCTCAACAAAGTGATGGAGACTACTCTGCAATTCTATAGGAATAATATACTATTATAATAGCTCACGTTATAGTAAGTGTATTTCCTCTTCTACATTTAGGCTCTGCCAAAATCTAATTGCACTTAGAAAGTTGATATCCTTTTATTATTTCCTAGTTATACCCAATGTTATAACAACAAAAAAACAGTAGACATGAATGCTGACAAATGACATTCCCTAGTGCCATAATCCTTTTAATTGCTTTTTCTCTTATTTTTTATTTTGTTTTCTAACTGCCTGTATGTGTGTAATTTGACCCCTGATTACAGTTGATGGGACCTCTTAGACAGCTAAGACGCCCCCCCATACCTGTTTGGAAGCCAACACCAGCATTTAAAACATACCAATCTGTATATTCTGTAATCCTTACTGTTATCTGAGGAAGGGGCTACTTTGGCCCAGAAACGCTTCATTGTATTAATAAAGGAAATTTCTATACCTACGGTATCAGAAAAGTGAGTACACCCTTAACATTTTTGTAAATATTTTATTATATATTTTCATGGGATAACACCAAAGATATGACACTTTGTTACAATGTAAAGTAGTCAGTGTACAGCTTGTACGACAGTGTAAATTTTGTGTGCCCTCAAAATACTGAACACATAGCCATTAATGTCTAAACGCTGGTAACAAAAGTGAGTACACCCAAAAAATAGCCAAATTGTGCCCAAAGTGTCAATATTTTGTGTGGCCACCATTATTTTCTAGCACTGCCTTAACTCTCTTGGGCATGGAGTTCACTAGAGCATCACAGGTTACCACTGGAATCCTCTTCCACTCTTCTATGTCGACATAGAGCTGGTGGATGTTAGAGACCTTGCACTCCTCCACCTTCCATTTCAGGATAACCCCCACAGATACTTAATAGGGTTTAGGTCTGGAGACATGCTTGGCCAGTCCAGCACCTTTACCCTCAGTTTCTTTAGCAAGGCAGTAGTCGTCTTGGAGGTGTGTTTGGAGTTGTTATCATGTTGGAATACTGCCATGCGGCCCAGTTTCCAAAGGGAGGGGATCATGATCTGCTTCAGTATGTCACAGTACATGTTGGCATTCATGATTTCCTCAATGAACTGTAGCTCCCCACCGCCGGCAGCACTCATGCAGCCCCAAACCACGACACTCCCACCACCATGCTTGACACACTTGCCTTTGTACTCCTCTTCTAGTTGCTGTGACACACACTTGACACCATCTCAACCAAGTAAATTTATCTTGGTCTCATCAGACCACAGGACATGGTTCCAGTAATCCATGTCCTTAGTCTGCTTGTCTTCAGCAAACTGTTTGCAGGCTTTCTTGTGCATCATCTTTAGAAAAGGCTTCCTTCTGGGACGACAGCCATGCAGACAATTTGATACAGTGTGCGGCGTATGGTCTGAGCACTGACAGACTGACCCCCCCCCCCCAACTTTAATCTCTGCAGCAATCAAACGTCTATTTTGAAATGACAACCTCTGGATACGATGCTAAGCATGTGCACTCACCTTCTTTGGTTAACCACGGTGAGGCCTTTCCAGAGTGGAACCTGTCTTGTTAAACTGCTCTTTGGTCTTGGTCACTGTTATGCAGCTCAGTTACAGGGTGTTGGCAATCTTCTTATAGCCTAGGCCTGTGACCAGTGTTAAAGGATATATTAATTATTGATATTTTGGGTGATATCAATAAAATAAAACAAACTCTGGCTTGTATAATGCAGTAATTGATAGTTGATATTTTATTCATATTTTATTCATATTGCGGCAAATCACTCAGTAACGTTTCGGCTCATACATCGAGCCTTCATCAGACTGTGACAGAACAAATAAATCGTATATTAGTATACCAAGGAGAACGTATGAGTAAAAAAAGAGAATGGAATACTAGGCTAATACATCAATGTCACTATCTACACATGTTAGGCGAATGGATATAGAACGATGTATGATCAATGGTAGATATGGTATGATATCAATGATAGAAAGTGGTAATGCCTGTAAATACAAGACATCCAAAAGGTGCAGAAAAAACGTGTCTAGAAAACAAATGCCAGATCAAAGGGTTATACCACCAAATAAATTGAGTAAATCCCATAGATGCCTGATATGTACTATAAGGATTATAAGTAAAGTGTAGGACATATGAACACATTATATGTAGGATACATTATCATGCGTAACAAGGGACGCCACTTACCTGGTGCCGCTGAAGAGAAGAAAGGAGCAGAGTGATGATATAGAAGCGCTCTGAAATCTACAGCGTCCGCTGTAGTTTGGTGTGGATGCGCAGTGAAACAGGGTTAGCACTCGGTGCATTTAAACGGTAGCGAAAAGGACGCTACCGGAAGTAGGAAGCAGAGGGCGGGTGGAGCGCATGGTCACATGGTCATGCGCTCCATCGGCCGGAAATAGAAAGGGCGGTGGAACGCACCTGCGTTCCACCTACCGGAAGGAGGTTGGGTAACTAGCTAACCAATGAGAGAAAAGGATACTATTGGAATGTGGCAGGCAGGAGGCGGAACATCCAATGTCAATAGGCCTAAAATGAAAAGAGGAATTTTCATTAAAGATGTATTGTTATATAAAAGTTTCTCCGGGTAACCCCTATCTCACCGATCCCCCCCGGAAAGATCATGTTCCATGCAAACTTGTACCATTTGTACATACCTTTCATCCCTGTATAAAAAAAGTGGAAAATAAAATTCGAGGACACTGGTACCTCTTACGCAAAGCCTACCCACAAATAGAGGAATTTAAATCCCCTCCACTTATGTGCAACAAACGTCCCAAAAATATCAGGGATCTGCTGGTCAAAGCTGACATAGGATCAGACACCAAGATACCACGACAATCATTTTTGAATACTCCTAAGAAAGGAACATATCCCTGCAATCATTGCACGCAATGTTCTAATGTACAGAAAGGTGATACTTTTCACCACCCTAGATCTGGCAAGTCATTTCTCATTTCAGAATTTTTTAATTGTGACACAGACTTTGCGATATACATACTCAAATGTCCGTGCGGTCTCATTTATGTGGGAGAAACCACTCAAACTATACGTAACCGTGTATGTCAACACAAGTCTAACATCAGAAAACAAAATCTCCTTCTACCAGTTCCCTTCCATTTTTATCAAGCTAAACACACCATTTCACGCATTACGCTTTCAGGTAATTGAAAGGATCCAAAGTCCCAGACGGGGAGGTAATAGAATAAGACACTTAAAACAAAGGGAGGCCTTTTGGATCCATAAGCTTGATAGCCTGGAACCGAGGGGCCTAAACCGTGATTATGAACTACAACAGCTTTTATGAGTATTATATTCCCCAAGACATGTTATATATGTAACTCTTCCCCCCCCCACTTTTCTTTTTTTCTCCTTTTTCCTTTTTTTCTTTTCTTCATTTAAATATTGTTTTCTATATCATGTTTTCTATATTATGTTCTCTCCATATAATGTTTTTTTCTCATATAATGTATCTTACGTTGATTTATTTATTGACTCGCTTATTGTCTCATTTACTACCAGTTCGTTATATGACTTCTCATTATTTGTCATTTGTCATTTGTAATTATTACTGTATTTCATCCTATTTCCCCAGGTGCCATGATATGTCCTTGTTATATTACTATAGTCTTCTATATAGTTATCCACACAATACATCTTTAATGAAAATTCTTCTTTTCATTTTAGGCCTATTGACATTGGATGTTCTGCCTCCTGCCTGCCGCATTCCAATAGTATCCTTTTCTCTCATTGGTTAGCTAGTCACTCAGCCTCCTTCCGGTAGGTGGAATGCAGGAGCGTTCCACCGCCCTTTCTATTTCCGGCCAGTGGAGCGCATGACCATGTGACCATGCGCTCCACCCGCCCTCTTCTTCCTACTTCCGGTAGCGTCCTTTTCGCTACCGTTTAAATGCACCGAGCACTAACCCTGTTTCACAGCGCATCCACACCAAACTACAGCGGACGCTGTAGATTTCAGAGCGCTTCTATATCACCACTCTGTTCATTTCTTCTCTTCAGCGGCACCAGGTCTACATGAATGGGGGCATGAATATTATAATGGGTGCACTTATCCATAAATATGGCATTTTGGGGCCACTACAAAGGCCCATGACAAATATATATATATATATATATATATATATATATATATATATATATATATAGCCCATATATACATGTATATGCAGGCCTCATTATTAAGGGGGCATGCATGTATGTATATATATATATATATATATATATATATATATATATATATTTACCAGCACTTCCTTCTACAATCCCCCTGTTGAAACCGTATTTACCTCCTCATCCCCACTTATAGCAGATTACATTCCAGGATGGACTAAAAAATAATCCTGTCCTTAGGTACTTAGACATCATCCCTCGGCTGGGACCTCTTTCCTGCCCTTCACTGTAACCCAACGTCTCCGTCCACACGATAAACCGTCTTCGCCTTTATCTTCAAGTATCAACTTCTCCCACCGTCACCATCTACTGGTCAGACTTCTGGGATGGCTTTACTAGTGTCTGTCTTCAAGTATTCAGCTCCTCCCACTGTCGTCTTTTATTGGTCAGACTCTGGGAAGGCTTCACTCTCAATCATCTTGTAGTGTCGGTCTTCAAGTATCCAGCTGCTCCCATGCTCGACTTCAGACTCTGGGACGGCTTCACTCTCAATCTTCTAGGTCGAACCACGTAGCAATTGTGGAATGGTCTCTTTTCCGACTTTCTCCCGACACTTCTTTCATCTTGATTGAAGATATTGTCGTTGAGGAAGTTCTTCCATGGACAGATACGTAGGTCTTTACAAGGCAGGTCAGAATTTGTGAGTAAGAGGTGATGTCATAGCACCTAAATTCGAACTGCGGGAGAGAACACCGCACTGTCATTCAGTCCATCCCTTACAAACTGCACCGTTCTTAGGGTTGGAGTGGCAAATACCGTAATAAAGAAGGGACCTGTCCCTAGAGTGCCCTACTCTTGTTCCCATTCATACACCAAACCACATATTGTCCCACCCCCACCCAACAATAGAAAACAACCAACAAATATACAATACTATGGGGTTTCAGGGTAGCATCGGTACTACATCCTGAACCCTCATAGGAAACCAAATGAAGTCCCTGGCTTCAGGATTTCACTGGAGTTACATCCCAAGCCATCTTCTCCGGTTAGCTTCATGATGTTCTATCTGGTTCTGGGGTAATTGTCCGCAAGTCTCTTGTACAGTCCCGTGTAGAACCAGAACCAGAAGAACAATCACCAGATGTATCAAAAGATTTAGAAAGAAATGACGTGACCTTTGGACTGTAGCCGAACAGTCTCTCCCACAAGGACATATCCGTCTTCTTAGTCCAGTAATGCTCCAGCTGGATCGTGGCTTGGTTCTTGTAGACTCTTGTAGACCTCTGAGATATTCATCTTCTTAGCCGTAGTCTAACAAGAGTTCCTTGGCCAAAACCCGGCGGGGTGTCCGGGTGACTATCCAGTCCCTTCTTTGTCGTCATCTAGGTTCTTCCTTGCTGTTTTATGGTATTCATTCTTAGAATAGAAGAAAATACCATGCACTCCTGAAGGAGTTCTCCCCTCATGGTGCAATTAGTTAGTTGCAAACTATCCCCAGCACCAATACCCTTGACCCAAGTGTGGAAAGAGGTATTGGGCTGAACTTCATCTAACAGGACCCCTCGTTATCCCAACACTGGTGTAAGAACACCCAACCATCAGAGGATCCCATCCTCTGCTGCACATCCCTCTGCACCAACAGATAAGGATGGCCACCCTAGTAAGTTAGGATATCCGAGGGGAGCTGTGGACGAAGCATCATCTTTTCTTGATGGCAAGGCTTCCCTGTCTCACTCATGTGTTCCCAGTCTGATTTCCCCCTGTTAACCTGTGTTGTGGAGGTCAGTAGAATCCATGGCATAAGTCTTGCCTTGATTCTTCAGGACTCCGCAATACAAAAATACAGGCCACACTCTGCTGTCAACCACTCCGTGTCCAACCTCAATCAGAGCTGTGTTACCTGTCCAGACCTGCAAGTGAGTGCCCTGCCCCGATCCACAGTATAACACAGCCCTACTGAAAACCTTGAGCAGAACAGCGCTACCCGTCTGGATCTGAGACCTTGGCTGCACAGAATAACATGACACTGAACCATGTAACAATGTTACCTGTCCACAAACCAACACCTTCATCAGTCCACAGTATAGCACAGTTCTACCCAAAGTAGACACCAGAATAAACCACAAACAGCCGCGCCTGACAACTGCAAATCACAACGGGGAATGCAAACTACAAAAATCAGCAAAGCGAAACACATTCGTAAACAAGGACTACCGCCATCGACGTGAAAACGTATCACAAAAACACAGGACATGGACATACACAGGGAAAAAACTGTGTAACAAATAGTCCAGGGATTACAAATATTTTCTAGGCCAGATTGGCCATTTTGACCCCTCAGCACCTGATGAGGCATATGCCGCTTAGTGGTAACTCCTTTATGGCCAAGCTGGCTAGGCCCCACTGCACAATTTGTTAAGGAGATTTTCCTACTGGACATATTGCAATTACTTGCGCAAGGGCAATTCCTTGCAATGTGTCCTTCGTTCCCACACCTGAAACACCTAATTTAACCTCCTGTCCTTTGTGTTCTGTACTTACCTGTCCTGCAGTGTTTCGCTATATGACCTAAGCCAGCACATGCAAAACACCTGATGTCTGGCCTGCATGGCTTAGGTCTGTCCAGACTTCAGTCGTGCTCCCTTCTCCTGAACTGTTCTATTCTCAGGGACGCACTCTTTACAATATTCCTTTTATAAGAAATCATTGCCCTCTTTTTTTATTATCTGGACAGGCTCAAATTTTGGGAGATTTGGCCTGTTACAGATATATCTCCCCCCTTTTTTCCTTGGACAGGGCAAAATTGTCGGAGATTCTGGTCCTGACTTTAAGGAAAAAGAAAGTGCCTGCACCAACTTTGAAAAATTATTGATGCCATGTTGCATGCCAGACATCAAGGGAGACCTAGCAGCAACCTCATCATTTAATCTGGCTACCATCACGTCAGTAGAGGCAGCCCGTTCCTTGAAGGCCTTGATAACTGAGCCTCAACTGAGCCTCAATTTCCTCCTTTTGCCTCTGCAATTCTACCAACTGTGACTCTATTTTAGCCACCTGTGTATCTCGGTTAGCAGTAGATTGCACATTCACTGCCAGCTGTGCCCACAATGCCGAAACCTGCTGCAAATTACTTGCACAGCACTGGCAATGAATGGTTGGAGGAAATGTCTCCGTTGACCGAGAAACCAGTGCAACATGCTCTGGCTTCCAAATGCTATCCTCAAATTTATGTGCAAGTTTGGCTAACATTTGAAGCCGTTTAGTTGCCTTATTTAATACCGTCCGTTTGTTAATACAAAGCTTGCAATGACTACAAGCCTGTGTTAACAAATTGGACCACAACATTTCTGTTGAATATAAGATGCCGATAAGCGTCCACACGTCTCTGAGGTACAAAAAGGGATTTAAATAAAGTGGAATTACCAGAAACGCCAATCAGAAATTTGAAAAAAAAAAAAAAAGGCACGTCATGAGATTATTAATATTAAGAATAAAAAAATCTGCTCAGGACACCGGCGGCCTGGACCCTGATAGATAAAACCGAGGCTGGATTATTAATATTGCTTTACATTTAAAAAGTCAGACAAAATAAAGATCGCTCTTTGTTCCATAATAATATAGATATATACATAAAAAAATAGAATTCTAGGAAGGCTTTGGATCGACGCGATAAAAAAAAAAAAAAAAAATCCTATATAAATGTGCATGTGTCTTTATTGTATGGAGAGACCCGGGGGTTGCATTTATCTTAAATAGCCATGGTACCAGACAGAAAATTATGTTTCCATAGTACTCTCTGTGTCACTTTCAGTTTCTGCGCTTCGTGCAAGTATGTCGGCCATTAGTGCCTCTTCTAATTTCTTTCGAACGTGTTGCACTCGCTCCTCCTGTTTCCTGATATCCTCGTCTGTGACTATGAAGGCTTTGCAGAGCGGCTGCGATGTGTTTAACCAGACGGACGGGTTTTTCTCTATGGCTGCGGAGAGTTGTCCTGTGATTGGCGCGGAGCTGGTGTGCAGGGCGCTGGCGATGGCGGCAAGGAGGGTGTCTTCACTGTTTCCTGGGCCGACCGCTTGCAGACCCTTAGGAAGCTCCATGGACTTTATGACTTGTTCCGTTACATCCGAGGCACTCAGTCCTTGTAACCTCTTCTCCCAGAAAAGCTGGCGAGGTTGTTCAATGACCCGCTGCGGGTCGGATCGGACTTTGTTGTTGGGGTGGTTGGTTATTTTGGTAACCGGCTGCTTGAAGATGGACGCCGTCTGACGGATGGGTAACGTCGTGTTCAGGTCTGGTTTCGAAATATAAAGGTAAACTGGCCTCACGTGGAGGAGAGAGGTAACCCCCGGCTGCTCTTTCAGATGAGCGATCCGTCCGTTTTCTGGACGGACCATAGAAGGCTTCAGTATGGATTTTCTTCTTTGGATCACTTGCACATTGTTTTTTTTCGGGTCGTAAAGGCAACAGAAAAATTGTTAAACACACAAAAAAAACAAAAGATTTAGGTTCTCTGCAAAAGGTATTGTGCTGTATACAGTTCCGACTGAGAAATCGCATTACCTGTCCGAATTACCAGGCCATTGAACGCACAGAAACCTCTGTCCACGTCCCTCTTGCCTGGCTAATTTACAGTCGAGTAAGCGACTTCCCTACCAAAGCTAATTACTGTACAGACACAAATTCTCTGCAGTGGGGCCTGGCTTGCCAATGTTAAAGGATATATTAATTATTGATATTTTGGGTGATATCAATAATTAATAATAAATAGGCGTAAACCGGCTGTTGCTAGCTCCGCCTATTTATTCTTTTATTACTACCTGTTGCCTACTTGACCTATGCTACGTGCAGTTCCCTGTGCTGTACTGTGGCGGCGACTACAAAGACAATGTAAACCGTACTATATCAATAAAATATTTATTAAACAATAAAGTCTACAGTCTATTGATTCAGACTATATTTATATATATATATTTATTACACCGTCCCACATACAAATACCACCCACAAACTAACTATACATACACTCACACAAATATATAAAATACAGCACCCTCCCAAGCTTACGTACTAACTGTCCCTAGGGGAAAAAGGGTCGAATACCAAATAAAGGGTTAATGTAGGGGTCTATTGGAGCAGGGGATATTGGCAGGAAAAGGGTTAATTGGGGTTAGATATGGATTGATGGCAGTGGGGATATGGGGGCCTTGATGGGGTAAATTTAGAGATAGAGTTCAGGGAGGATAAGGGGTTAATATCGTTGGTGGTATAGCAGGGGTGCAGGGATACAGGGGTTAATGTGGTAGGGCAGGGAGATAGGGTAATAAAGTGTTAATATGAATATGTTCGTTGGTGGTATAGGGTTAATCAGGGGGATTATCGTTGGTGATATAAGGGGCTAAATGATACTTAGTCCCATGCTCATCTCTAGGGGTTCTCCAGGGGTTAAATGTCCGTTGTCCTGGGGTTGATCCTCGCCTTGCTTGTCGTCCAATAGGTTAATTCCCGCTTGTATGCTCGTTTTGCAGGGGATGGTTCTCGCTTCCCATGGTGGGGCTGCCTGGCTCAATCTGTTGAGCATAGCGCTGCCGGACTATTTAAGTCCGGCCATGCTTGCTTCCGAGCAGCCCACGCTGCCGTCGTGTGAGCACGCCTGCAGGCAAGTGCACGCGGGTCGGCGTGGTGATATAACATCACCGCACCTGCCCGCGCACACTGGTGCTCCCAGGCGGAGGATCTCTTTGATTACAGCACCGGAGGTGCACGGCACACAGGGGCAGGGAAACCTTTTGTTTCCCTGTTCCTGTTTATGTTAAACATCTCCAGCACTGCTGGATGCATTTAACAAAGTGCAGAGGATCTTATCGATCCTCTGTCCTTTGATGTGCCTGAGACTGGACAGCATCGGCATCTCCCTTCTGCAGGCGCGCTGGTATGCGACTGTAGGAGGATACAGGGGGGGGGCACCTGGTCATGGGGATACATTATATCTATGTATATACCTATATACTTTACAGACCAAAAGTTTGGACACACCTTCTCATTCAAAGAGTTTTCTGTATTTTCATGACTATGAAAATTATAGATTCACACTGAAGGCATCAAAACTATGAATTAACACATGTGGAATTATATACTTAACAAAAAAGTGTGAAACAACTGTAAATATGTCTTATATTCTAGGTTCTTCAAAGTAGCCACCTTTTGCTTTGATTACTGCTTTGCACACTCTTGGCATTCTCTTGATGAGTTTCAAGAGGTAGTCACCTGAAATGGTATTCCAACAGTCTTGAAGGAGTTCCCAGAGATGCTTAGCACTTGTTGGCCCTTTTGCCTTCACTCTGCGGTCCAGCTCACCCCAAACCATCTCGATTGGGTTCAGGTCTGGTGACTGTGGAAGCCAGGTCATCTGGCGTAGCACCCCATCACTCTCCTTCTTGGTCAAATAGCCCTTACACAGCCTGGAGGTGTGTTTGGGGTCATTGTCCTGTTGATAAATAAATGATGGTCCAACTAAACATAAACCGGATGGAATAGCATGCCTCTGCAAGATGCTGTGGTAGCCATGCTAGTTCAGTATGCCTTCAATTTTGAATAAATCCCCAACAGTGTTACCAGCAAAGCACCGCCACACATCACACCTCCTCCTCCATACTTCACGGTGGGAACCAGGCATGTAGAGTCCTTCCGCTCACCTTTTCTGCGTCGCACAAAGACACGGTGGTTGGGACCAAAAATCTCAAATTTGGACTCATCAGACCAAAGCACAGATTTCCACTGGTCTAATGTCCATTCCTTGTGTTCTTTAGCCCAAACAAGTCTCTTCTGTTTGTTGCCTGTCCTTAGCAGTGGTTTCCTAGCAGCTATATTACCATGAAGGCCTGCTGCACACAGTCTCCTCTTAACAGTTGTTGTAGAGATGTGTCTGCTGCTAGAACTGTGTGGCATTGACTGGTCTCTAATCTGAGCTGCTGTTAACCTGCGATTTCTGAGGCTGGTGACTCGGATGAACTTATCCTCCGCAGCAGAGGTGACTCTTGGTCTTCCTTTCCTGGGGCGGTCCTCATGTGAGCCAGCTTCTTTGTAATGCTTGATGGTTTTTGCGACTGCACTTGGGGACACTTTCAAAGTTTTCCCAATTTTTCGGACTGACTGACCTTCATTTCTTAAAGTAATGATGGCCACTCGTTTTTCTTTACTTAGCTGCTTTTTTCTTGCCATAATACAAATTCTAACAGTCTATTCAGTAGGACTATCAGCTGTGTATCCATCTGACTTCTGCCCAACACAACTCATGGTCCCAACCCCATTTATAAGGCAAGAAACCCCACTTATTAAACCTGACAGGGCACACCTGTGAAGTGAAAACCATTTCAGGTGACTACCTCTTGAAGCTCATCAAGAGAATGCCAAGAGTGTGCAAAGCAGTAATCAAAGCAAAAGGTGGCTACTTTGAAGAACCTAGAATATAAGACATATTTTCAGTTCTTTCGCACTGTTTTGTTAAGTATATAATTCCACATGTGTTAATTCATAGTTTGAAAATACAGAAAACTCATAGTCATGAAAATACAGAAAACTCTTTGAATGAGAAGGTGTGTCCAAACTTTTGGTCTGTACTGTATATGGAATTACTGGGGGATTACTGGGGCATATATATTATATATCTACATGAATGGGGGCATAAATATTATAATGGGAGCACTTATACATAAATATAGGCATTTTAGGGCCACTACAAAGGCCCATGATATATATATATATATATATATATATATATCTCCCATATATACATGTATATGCATGCCTCTTTATTAAGGGGGCATGCAGGTATGTGTGTGTGTGTATATATATATATATATATATATATATATATATATATATATATATATAATATTTACCAGCACTTCCTTCTACAACCAGTATGAGAGAGTGTGAGAGCGATAACACCAAATTTAACACACAGCTGAGACCTTGTAACACTAATGAGTCACATGACATTGGGGAGGGAAAATGGCTAATTGGGCACAATTTTTAAAAAAATCTATTTATTGTTTTTCCAAAAGTACAACAAAAAAATTCAATGCAATTAGCCAACATCATGGCAAAATACAATGAAGGTAAAGACAACAGTGAAACTTCCCTTCCTCCCTCCCTCCTCCCTTAATCCTGAGCACAACTCTCCTGTGGTAGACCTCAAGTGTTAGTTGAAAGTTGAAGAGGTATACGTCCATGAAGAACTTCAACTTCATATAAGTACCATGTGGTATCCTTGAAATGTGAAATAAATTTCGACCTAATGGAATTGGTAAGATTGTTCATGAATAAAGACCATTTATAAAAAAATAAAAAAAAACGCCTAGTTTTTCTTTATCTGACAGCAAAAATCCAGTCAATATTGAATAAGAATGTTATCTTAGCCTGAATAAAAGGGATAGAAGGAGTTTCTGTGTCCAGCCATTTATGTAATATGCTTTTCCTAGTAGCAGCTGCCCAAATATGTAACAGAGCTTTCTCCCGTCTGGGTAGATATTGCTGTTCCTCAGATAGAACATTAAAAATAGCCCACTGAGGAGTGGTCGTGAAGGTAATATTGTAGGTTGTTAGTATGTGGGAACACACCTGCTCCCATAAGTCTTGAGTATACTTGCAGTCCCATAGGTGATGAAATAGATCTGTATTAGGAGTATTACATTTAGAGCAAGAATAGGTACCATTGGGGGACATTTTATTTTTGATGTAAGGTGTTACATGTACTCTATGAAATATCATCAAAGTCATATCTGTGTAACTACTGACTGGGAAATGTTTGTGTATTTTCTGTGTGGCTTCTAATAAGGTTTTAACGTCAAGATTTGGAAGGTCTGTGATCCATTTCCTCGGACCTGTAAAGACAACATCCCAATCTATTAATGGTCTTAGAAATCTGTAGATAGCACTAGTGGAATATACCTGTGTCCTAGCACGTTTAAAGGGGTTGTCCGAGTTATGACAAAAAATATATAGCCTGTAAATCTGATATATAACTAAGTTATGCAAGTTTTAGGCAAAAAAAAAATCCATATTTCCTAATTTCCCTGGTTCTCTTCTGGTCTTTGTTTACATGCAATAACAACAATCTCAGCCCCTCCCCCTTCTCCCCCCCTCTCTGCAAAGGGAATGAATACAAGTGCTGAGTGACATGTCTGCCTGCTGGAATACTCAGCAGCATGTTGTATGTGTAGGACTACAAGTCCCAGCTGTACAATGACACTGCTGATACACACAGGAAATTCTCCCTACCTGTTCTTGTACAATTCCTCTATAGCTCCTTGCCCAGCATTTGTCTCCTCTCACTGCTGCAGCTACTGTTTGTTGTAAAGCCTTGAGCCCTCAGTGTGTTCTGGCTGAAGGGGTTAATGTTTTATCTGAAGAAACCAGGGAGAGAGCAGATAGCAGGAGCCCGGCAAAGAAAGGGGGTGTGGTCCGTGACGTCTCGTGTACAGACTCTTATCTGAACTCTGAGGCTTGTGAACGAAACATCACAGAGCAGAGAGATAAGGTGACATCACAGGTCATGTGACCCTCAGTCAACTCTGAGAAACCAGCAGCTTTAGAAACACAAAGTATATGGCAAAGTTGTTATACCTGACAAGTTAGAAACATATAAAGAACAAAAAAATAACTCAGACAACCCCTTTAAGGAATATGTTCAACCCTCTTGAGTCTCCCAGAATACCATTCATACATCTCTGAACGAAACTACGAATTTGTAAACAAATAAATTATTAGCAAATGCCGGAAAACGTCGGGAGGCTTCTGCGAAAGAAATAACTGAGTAATTGGAGTCTAGCATGTCAAGAATCTATATACAACCCTGTGATGCTAGGGAGCTATAAATTCTAGGCGGCTTACCCTCGAAGAATCCCAGGTGACCCAAAAAGGGTTGAAAGAAGGTATGGAAGCCATCCAGTTTACTAAGTTTCCTGACTTTATGTCAGACTTGGATAGTATTCCACAGCGTTGGAAAATCTCTTATATTAGAAGGTAATGTAGTTGATGGTACATGTAATAATGCCAAAAGGGACACATGGGGAAAAACTTGTTTCTCCAACTCTATATTGGCAAAATGTGATTTACCTCGCAACCAATCAATAACATACACTGCCTTGCAAAAGTATTTGGCCCCCTGGAACTTTTCTACCTTTTGCCACATTTCAGGCTTCAAACAAAAAGATATAACATTTTAAATTTTTGGTGAAGAATCAAGTGGGTCACAATTGTGAAGTGGAACGAAATGTATTGGATCATTTAAACTTTTTTTGTAATAATAAAACTAAAAAGTTGGGCGTGCAAAATTATTCGGCCCCCTTGCATTAATGACCCGCTTCAAGTTGCTTGGGGTATGTCTCTATCAGTTTTGCACATCTAAATTCTTGCCCATTCTTCCTTGCAAAACAGCTCGAGCTCTTTGAGGTTGGATGGAGAGTGTTTGTGAACAGTAATTTTCAGCTCTTTCCACATATTCTCAATTGGATTCAGGTCTGGACTTTGACTTGGCCATTCTAAGACCTGGATATGTTTATTTTTGAACCATTCCATTGTAGATTTTGCTATATGTTTGGGATAATTGTCTTGTTGGAAGATAAATCTCCGTCCTAGTCTCAGGTCTTTTGCAGACTCCAACAGGTTTTCATCCAGAATGGTCCTGTATTTGGCTCCATCCATCATCCCATCAATTTTAACCATCTTCCCTGCAGATGAAAAGCAGGCCCAAACCATGATGCTGCCACCACCATGTTTGACAGTGGGGATGGTGTGTTTTGCATTGTTTCATCTGACCAGAGCACCTTCTTCCACATGTTTGGTGTGTCTCCCAGGTGGCTTGTGGCAAACTGTAAACGAGACTTTTTATGGATATCTTTGGGAAATGGCCACTTTCTTGCCACTCTTCCATAAAGGCCAGATTTGTGAAGTGTTCGACTGATTGTTGTCCTATGGATAGACTCTTCCACCTTAGCTGTAGATCTCTGCAGTTCATCCAGAGTGATCAAGGGCCTCTTGGCTGCACCTCTGATCAGTCTTCCCCTTGTTTTCATGTGGTCTTCATGATGCTCTCTGTGCTTTAAACAGAACCCCGAGACTATCACAGAACAGGTCCATTTATACGGAGACTTGATTACACACAGGTGGATTCTATTTATTTTCATCAGTCATTTAGGACAACATTGGATCATTCAGAGATCCTCAATGAACTTCTGGAGTGAGTTTTCTGAACTGAAAGTAAATGGGCCGAATATTTTTGCACACCCCACTTTTCAGTTTTATTATTACAAAAAAAGTTTAAATGATCCAATAAATTTCGTTCCACTTCACAGATGTGACCCACTTGTTGTTGATTCTTTACCAAAAATTTTAAATGTTATATCTTTTTGTTTTAAGCCTGAAATGTGGCAAAAGGTTGAAAAGTTCCAGGGGGGCGAATACTTTCGCAAGGCACTGTATCTGAAGTTGGCGGCTAGGTTATATAGGAAGATGTCAGGAAAGTTAAGGCCCCCCAGTGCTCGAGGTTGTTGTAATTTATAAAGGCTAATACGACTTCTCCACACTGTACCCCAAATGAATCATCTAAAAGTCCTCTGAAGAAGTTTAGTGTCTGAGGAAAGAAGCAAAAGGGTGAGAGTTTGAATTAAATACTGTATAACAATTTGGGGAAGGCTATCATTTATTGAGATGGCAGCAGCCAGAGAAAGATAATGTGAAATGTTGCCAAGATTGAATTATTGAAGTAACCGAGGCTATGAGGGGACGGTAATTCAACCTATATAGATAGGCTGGATTAGCTGCCAACTTGACCCCAAGATATGTAATGGATTCGGGAGGTGCCCCAATGATTCCTAGCCGTGCGAACGATAGGGAGTGCCTCTGATTTACGAAAATTTACTGTAAATCCGGATATGGCGCCGAATGATGCTTTAGCTGACAAAATCTCTGGGATAGCTTCACGTGGGTTTGAGATAAATAATATGTCATTTGCAAAGGCTAATAGTTTGGTTTCCACTGATCCTGTGTATATACCATGACATTATGGGAGATTATATAAAACTCTAATTAAGGGGTCTAGAGCCAAGTTGACTAATAGTGGAGATAAAGGGCATCCCTGCCTTGTTCCTCTACTGACAGCAAATGGGGAAAAACAGATGGAGTTAACCCAAATTGTGGAGCAAGGATTGTGATACATCATATGAACAGCAGTACAGAACATAGGGCTGAAGTTTCTTAACAGAAGGATTTCCTGAAGGTAACTCCATGACACTCGATCGAAGGCTTTGTCAGAGTCCAGGCTAACAAGGATATTCTTAGTTTGTTGTAATGTTCTGCTGGATGATATTTCCCCAATTGCTGTTCTAATATTATATGTAATGGATCTACCTACCATAAAGCCCGTTTGTGAAGGGTGAATAATATCGGAAAGAATCATTTGAAGTCTATTAGCTAATATTTGGGTGAATATTTTAAAATCTGCATTCAAGAGTGAGATGGGGCAGTAGGACTCTACTAATAGGTGATCTTTAGCTGGCTTTGGAAGTACTGTAATGCAAGCAACATTGAAACCATCCGGGATGGATTTGGAAGAGATAATGTTATTAAACAAAGAATGTAGGTGGGGACTCAAGGTAGTAGTCAGTCATTTATAATATTCATTTCCAAAACCATCGGGGCCTGGTGCCTTGGAGAGTGATGTAATTGTGTTAGTAATTTCTTCTAGACTAAGGCGATGGTCATCTGATGGGGAGTGGAGAGAAGATTGGCATTAAGGTAAGGAGAGTCAGATATGATCTCCTCTGTAGGAACAGCATTATAGAGATGCAAAGAAGGACTTGAATTGCTCCCCAATATCGATATGATGAGATATGAAAGACCCTGTGTGTGACTTTAATTTGGAAATCTTTGTGGTGTTACGAAAAGGTTTGATGAGGGAGACTAGCAGCCTACCGGGTTTATTGCCCCAACGAAAAAATCTGTGTTTTTGATAGTTTACATTAAATAGTGCCCATTCCTGGGCAACTGCCTCTGCTTCCAATTTGGCGTTCAGATATTGTTGTTTTGTTTCGGGAGTATTACGGAGTTTAAATGTCTTATACACTTGGGTGAGGGCTTTCTGAGATGAGGATAACAAGGCCATTCATTTTTTCCGTTTGTGACATAAGAAATAATTTGGCCACAAATAACCGCCTTAGATGCAGCCGAGAAAAGGTTGATGTCTTCCCTATGGCTCTCATTGTCAGAGGCATACGTCATCCAGAAACCAGAAAGCATGTCCTTAAAATCCTCAGAGCAAAATAAGTAAGAAGGGAAACGCCATCTTTAAGAGAGATGAATTGGCGTAGTTAGGGTAGATTTGAAAATGACCGGGGCATGATCAGATATATAAATATCCATAATTTGGGTCGATTTCAAGAGGTGGATGGATGTGTGAGGGATTAACCAATAATCAATTCGCGCATGAGAATTGTGTACGTGGGAATAGTGGGTATAATCCAAATCAGTGGGGTGCAGTAGTCGCCAAGGGTCAATCAGGTCTAAATGATCAATAAGGGTTTGAATAGCGTTATATGAATTAGCCGAGGAAGATGAACGTCTTTGAGATCTATCTAAGAGTATATCGTGAACATCATTGAAATCCCCCCCACTATGACATTTTTTGCATCCCAAAACAGGTTGGGAACCTTTTGTTACGTAATAGAGGTTGATTCCCTTTGACCCAGTGGGTTTCCTGTAGAAATACAATGTTGGATTTGAGCTTATGCAAATTACTTAAAGGGGTTCTTCAAGTTATATTTATTGATGACCTATCCTCAGGATATGTCATCAATATCAGATCGGCGGGGGGTCCAACACCCGGCACCCCCGCCAATCAGCTGTTTGAAGAGGAGGCACACACCGCACCAGCGGTGCCTCCTCTTCATTGTTTACATCCTAGCCGTAACAGGGGTAGCGGTGAGGATAGGTCATCAATAAAAATAACTTGGAGAACCCCTTTAACACTTTTTTACGCTTGACTGGAGTATTAAGGCCATTAACATTCCAGATACACCACGTCAAAGTAGAGATGGTGGACGTAGTAACGTTAGAAGGACTCTCCATTTAACCAATGCCAGATAGGGGCCAAAATTGATACGAGTATAAAGATAAAGAGAGGGAAGAACACCAGTCCCAGCAAGCAGGTATCCTCACTAGTATTACATGAGGTCCTCCATAACAGTGCGCACAGGATTTCCCATTAAATGAGCATTTAACCAAAAATACCGCCTGTCAACCTGTGCAAGCAGCAGTAGAATAACACAGAACAGAGCGTAGGGCGAACTCCATGACTGGAGTTATGAACTCAATCAATGTAATTCAATTAAAGCTGTAACTTATCACTGTAAGTCGCAAGTGACCCTGCTATTCAGGAAGTCATATGAATGTGGGCTAAAGCCTTTTGAGGATCGGTGAATACCCACATCCTGTCGCCCATTAAGAATCGGAGAGTAGCTGGATATTGGAGGCTAAAGCGAATAGCTTTGTCCAACAGTAGCTTGCAGACTGGGTTAAAGGCGCTTTGCTTTGCTGCTACTGCTGAGGAGAAATCTTGAAATAGTAAAAGCTTGGAGTTCTCACAACTAACTGTAGAGGCCTGGCGGAAGGCGGCCATGATTCTAAGTTTATCTTAGTAAGTGAGGATCCGGAAGATAACAGGTCTCGGTTTAGAGGCGTTGTCTGCACGCGGAGGACCCATTCTGTGAGCGCGCTCAATTGGGATTTTGTATGTGGAATCTCCTAATTTTAATTGTTGGGGTAACCACTCAGAGGTTAGCCATAGGAGTTCATTAGGACGAACAGATTCAGGAACTCCAATGAGACGTAGATTATTACGCCGTGATCTATTTTCTAAGTTGTCTACATTATTTTGCAAAGTAATGAGCAGTTGCTCTTTTTCTTCCAGTTGTTCGTGGCATGAGTGAACTGTATCCTCCAGATCAGAGACTCGCTGCTCAACTTCTGTCAAGTGGGTATAATGAGCAGTTACTTGAGAAACAATAAGGTCCAATGAGGACTGGAAGGCTGCCAACCTGGTGTCAATGGTCGGCATAAATAGATCAGAGATAGCTTGAGCTGTCGCCTTTGAGGAATCCATAATGTGATCAGTAGCTGTATGTACTGAAGAAGATGGTTTGACTGCGGGTCAGTGTTCTAGAACCCTTTGCAGCAGTGATGTTTTTCCCCACAAACTTATCCATGAGACAGCAAAATGGTGGATATTCACTGGATAGGTCGAGCTTCAATATAGAGAGAGCTCGGCAGAATCGTCAATAGCAATTGTATTACATGATAGTCTGAGTAACATAGTAACATAGTTTATAAGGCCGAAAAAAGACATCTGTCCATCCAGTTCGGCCTGTTTTCCTACATGTTGATCCAGAGGAAGGCAAAAAAACCCTGTGAGGTAGAAGCCAATTTTCCCCACTTTAGGGAAAAAAATTACTTCCCGACTCCAAACAGGCAATCAGAATTACTCCCTGGATCAACGACCCATCTCTAGTAACTATAACCTGTAATATTATTACCCTCCAGAAATACATCCAGGCCCCTCTTGAACTCTTTTAGTGAACTTACCATCACCACCTCCTCAGGCAGAGAGTTCCATAGTCTTGATGCTCTTACCGTAAAGAATCCTCTTCTATGTTTGTGTACAAACCTTCTTTCCTCCAGACGCAGAGGATGTCCCCTCGTCACAGTCACTGTCCTGGTGATAAATAGATCATGGGAGAGATCTCTGTACTGACCTCTGATATATTTATACATAGTTATTAGATCTCCCCTCAGTCGTCTTTTTTCTAAAGTGAAAAAGCCTAATTTTGATCTTTCTGGGTACTGTAGTCCACCCATTCCACTTATTACTTTAGTTGCCCTCCTCTGAACCCTCTCCAGCTCTGCTATGTCTGCCTTGTTCACAGGAGCCCAGATAGGAACACAGTACTCCATGTGTGGTCTGACTAGTGATTTGTAAAGTGTCAGGACTATGTTCTCATCACGGGCATCTATGCCTCTTTTGATGCAACCCATTATCTTATTGGCCTTGGCAGCAGCTGTCTAACACTGGTTCCTACAGCTTAGTTTGCTGTTCACTAAAATTCCTAGGTCCTTTTCCATGTCAGAGTTACCTAATATTTTACCATTTAGTATGTACTGTTGACTTGCATTATTTCTTCCCATATGCATAACCTTACATTTGTCAGTGTTAAACCTCATCTGCCACTTCTCTGCCCAAGCCTCCAGTCTATCCAGATCCATCTGTAGCAGTGTACTGTCCTCTTGTGTTAATTATTTTACACAGTTTAGTGTCATCTGCAAAAATTCATATTTTACTGTGCAAGCCTTCTACAAGATCATTAATAAATATATTGAAGAGAATAGGGCCCAATACTGACCCCTGTGGTACCCCACTAGTGACAGTGACCCAATCTGAATATGTGCCGTTAATAACCACCCTCTGTTTTCTATCACTGAGCCAGTTACTTACCCACATACAGACATTTTGTCCCAGGCCAAGCATTCTCATTTTATATACTAACCTTTTATGTGGCACCGTGTCAAATGCTTTGGAGAAGTTCAGATATACGTCATCCATTGATTCGCCGCGGTCCAGTCTAGAACTTACCTCCTCATAGAAACTGATTAAATTGGTTTGACATGACCGATCCCTCATGAAGCCATGCTGATATGGAGTTATTTGCTTATTTTCATTGAGGTACGCCAAGATAGCATCACTTAGAAAACCCTCAAACAGTTTACCCACGACAGATGTTAAATAGAGATGAGCGAGCATACTCGTCCGAGCTTGGTGCTCGTTCGAGTATTACGGTACTCGTAAGTGCTCGCTGCTCGGACGAGTATCTCGCCATGCTCGAGGAAATGGCAACTTCCGCATTGTGCATTTTTGGCGCCTATAAACTCAGCCAATCACAAGCCAGGAGACTCTGCGGTACACCCAGCAACACGTGGGGCCCTTACATGTCGATAGCAGGGGTTGGCTGGCCTGATCAGGTGACCCTGGAATATACTAGTGACTGGCCACAGTGCTCAGCTCAGATGCTGTCTAGATGTCGTTAGGGATAGAGCTGCTGCGTTTCAGGGAGAGTGTTAGGGCCTGCATTTAGTTCTTTGTTAGGCAGGAGTGATCTCCCAAGAACCCAACAGCCCTTCTAAGGGCTACAAGAATTTTTTTTTGTCTCCTGGCTTGGCTGGCTGGCTGGCACTAGTAGTGCAGCTATCACCATATATAACCCCCTTTTTTTTATTGTTATATCTCAGTGATACAAATCCATTTCACACAGCAGTGTGGAACCATTCTGTGTGTCACAGTTCAGTACACTCACTACAATCCGTATTTTCTGTCCAGGTTACACTTTCTGTACGTCACTTAATCCAACCAGGTCTTTTGCTCTCACGTATATATAGCTTGATCACAAAAATCTCTGTGCGACATTTGTCTGGGTCGCAGTCAAAATAGCCACCGTCAGCAGGGTGTGAGTTAGGTCTACGATAGTTTCTGCACGTCACGTTCCAAAAAAAACAAAACTAAAAAAAAATATATATAAAAAAAAAAATATATAAAAAAAATTGTTTTTTTGTTGTTTTAGCTCAGTGATACGAATCCATTTCACACAGCTGCGTGGAACCATTCTGTGTGTCACAGTTCAGCTGTCCACTCACTACAATCCGTATTTTCTGTCCAGGTGACACTTTCTGTACGTCACTTAATTAAACCAGACTGAACAAGTTTGTGGGTTTCAGTACAGCAGGCCCATTTATTTTTTATATAATACACTTATATACAGAAAATGTTGAACCCCAGGGCTAAGGGTCGAGGACGAGGGCGTGTCCGTGGTCCTGGGCAGAGTGAGACAGTACCTGCTGATGAGGGAGCAGGGGAACGCCGCAGAGCTACACTCCCTAGCTTCATGTCTCAACTTACAGGGAAACGTGGTAGAGGACTGTTGAAACCACAACAGTGCGAACAGCTGATTGCGGACAATGCTTCAAGTAATTTGTCCACCAGTCAGTCTTCCACGCAGTCCACCCACGTTACCCAAGGGAGCACTCCTCTGGCTCCTCCACCTCAACCTCCTTCCCCCCAGTCTGCCCCCTCCCAGGAAAATTTGGAATGCGATCCGGCATACTCTCAGGAACTGTTTTCTGGACTCTTCCCAGAGTCACAAACCACTTCTCAGGTTGCTGCTGACCTCGTTCCCGATGCCCAAGTTTTCCAACTGTCGCAGTCTGTGGGTGATGATGATGATGATGACAATGTTGAGTTAGTGGAAGAAGTTTGTAAAGAGGTGTCGGACGATGAGGAGACACGGTTGTCAGACAGTGGTGAAGTTGTTGTCAGGACAGGAAGTCCGAGGGGGGAGCAGACTGAGGAATCGGAGGATGACGAGGTGACTGACCCAAGCTGGGTTGATAAGCCGAGTGAAGACAGTGCTTCTGAGGCTGAGGCGAGTGCTGCACCAGAACAGGTTGGAAGAGGCAGTGGTGTGGCCAGAGGGAGAAGCAGGGCCAGAGCTGGTGCATCAGCAGCAACTGTTTCACGTAGTGAAGCTCCCGTGGCGAGGCCTAGATGTTCGCAAGTCTGGAGGTTCTTTAAAGAAAGTGAGGATGACCGACGGACTGTGGTGTGCAACCTGTGCCACACCAGGATCAGAAGGGGTGCCACCACTACTAGCCTAACCACCACCAGCATGCGCAGGCATATGAGTGCTAAACACCCCACTCAATGGAACCAAGGCCGTTCACCACCTCCTGTGGGTCACACCACTGCTCCTTCCCCTGTGTCACTCGCTGCCTCTGCTAGTCAACCCCCTGCCCAGGACCCCGGCGCGAGCGCCTCCCGCCGGAAAACCACACCTTCACCTCCACGATCCTCCACAGTGTCCACCAATGTGTCCCAGCGCAGCGTTCAGCTGTCTTTACAGCAGACACTGGAGCGCAAAAGGAAATACAGTTCCACCCACCCACATGCCCAAGCCCTCAACGTCCACATCTCCAAATTGCTGAGCCTGGAGATGCTGCCCTATAGGCTGATAGAGACCGAGGCCTTTCGCAATCTCATGGCGGTGGCTGCCCCTCGGGATTCGGTCCCCAGCCACCACTATTTTTCCCGATGTGCCGTCCCAGCCCTACACCAGCACGTGTCAGAGAACATCATCCGTGCCCTGACCAACGCTGTTTCTGAGAAGGTCCACCTAACCACGGACATGTGGACAAGTGCTGCCGGGCAGGGACACTATATCTCACTGACGGCACTTTGGGTTAACTTGGTGGAGGCTGGGACCAAGACGGACCCTGGGACCGCTCATGTACTGCCCACACCGAGGATTGCGGGGCCTACCTCGGTCACGGTCTCTCAGACGTACTATGCCTCCTCCTCCACCGAATTACCATCCGTGGGCACGGCGCCTTCAGTCGGTAGCTCTAGGCGCAGCAGCAGTGCCGTGGGTAAGCGCCAGCAGGCGGTGCTCAAACTGCTGAGCTTAGGTGACAAAAGGCACACCGCCCAAGAGCTGTTACAGGGCACCACGGCGCAGACCGATATGTGGCTGGCACCGCTGAACCTCAAGCCAGGCATGGTTGTGTGTGACAACTGGCGTAACCTGGTGGCGGCTCTGCAACTCGGCAGACTGACACATGCGCCATGTCTGGCCCACGTGTTCAATCTAATAGTTCAGCGGTTCCTCAAGACATACCCCAATCTGTCTGATTTGCTCACCAAGGTGCGCCGCATCTGTGCGCATTTCCGCAAGTCGACCACAGATGCTGCCACTCTCAGGGCAGCGCTGCGCCGCCTACAACTGCCCGCTCACCGACTGTTGTGCGACGTGCCCACGAGATGGAATTCGACATTAAACATGTTATCCAGAGTTTACCAGCAGCGCAGAGCGATTGTGGACTGCCAGATGTCAACTTCCACCAGAACTGGTAGTCTGGTCACTCAGATTCCTCAAGTCTACAATGAGGAGTGGACGTGGATGTCTGATATCTGCCAGGTGTTGAGCAACTTTGAGGAGTCAACACAGATGGTCAGCGGCGATGCCGCCATTATCAGCCTCACCATCCCGCTGCTTTGCCTGTTGAAAAACTCACTGCTCAGCATGAAGTCGGATGCTTTGCGCTTGTCACAAGAGACGGTGGAGGAAGATACGTCGCTTGATAGCCAGAGCACCCTCCGGTCTGTTTCTCAGCGCGTATCAGAGGAGGGGGATGAGGAGGAAGAGGAGGAGAATGTCGGCAAGACAGAAGAGGGTACCAGTTCTCAGTCCTTAACTCTTGAGCGTGTATGGGCTGAAGAGGAGGACTTGGAGGAGGAGGAGGAAATGGAGAGTCAGGTCAGTGAGGAGAGGTAATTCTTACGTGTTGGGACTCTGGCGCACATGGCAGACTTCATGTTAGGCTGCCTATCCCGTGACCCTCGCGTTAGAAGCATTTTTTCAAACACCAATTACTGGGTGTTCTCTCTCCTGGACCAACGGTACAAGCAGAACCTTTCCACTCTCATCCCTGCAGAGGAAAGGAGTATGAGAGTGAATAGATATCAACAGGCCCTGGTGCACAAGCTGAAACAATCCTTCCCATCTGATGCCGCTAGCGGCAGAGGGCATGGTTCTGTGGGCCAAGTAGCGGGGGTGAGGAGCCGAGCAGGCAGCTTGTCCAGCACTGGCAGGGGAATGGTCTCCAAGGCCTTTGCCAGTTTTATGTCACCCCAGCAAGACACTGTCACCTGTCCCCAGTCTAGGCAGAGTAGAGGGGAGCTGTACAGAAAGATGGTGAGGGAGTACCTAGCTGACCATACCAACGTCCGTAGCGATCACTCTGCTCCATACAACTACTGGGTTTCAAAGCTGGACATGTGGCCTGAACTGGCACTGTACGCCTTGGAGGTGCTGGCCTGCCCTGCCGCTAGCGTGCTGTCAGAGCGGGTATTCAGTGCAGCTGGTGGCGTCGTCACCGATAAGCGTACACGCCTGTCAACTGACAGCGCTGACAGGCTGACGCTTATTAAAATGAACAAAGCCTGGATTTCACCGGAATTCAAATCTCCTCTGGGGGAAAGCAGCTAAAGATTTAAATAACTTATGTATCCGATTCCTCTTCTCTACTCCTCCTACTCCTCCTCCTTGTCGTCTTTGCCTAACGCTGACCATAAAAACGCGATTTTTTAGAGGTCCAACTGGCACTCTTTTACCACAATTTTTCAGGAGGGCCCCCTACAGGCCCTCTCTTCAAAAAATTTTTCCGGAGGTCCACCTACAGGCCCTCTCTCCAAACAATTTTTCCGGAGGTCCACCTACAGGCCCTCTCTCCAAACAATTTACGTCTTTTTCCTATCTTTCTCTCTCTCCAAACTATTTTTCCGGATAGCTACCATATATGGTATTAAACTGAGAAGAATACATAGAACACATGCCACACTTGATCGAGCTCATAATTGACAATTGTACCGGTTGATGCTAAATTTTTAAGTTGGGGTCCTGCGTCGTCATTCTAACTACATCCGGCTGTTGTCACCACCACACACACTAGCCCAGGGGGCACTCCTCTGGCTGTTCCAGCTCAACCTCCTTCCCCCCACCTACAGGCCCTCTCTCCAAACAATTTACCCGGGTAGGGGACGTATTAGATATTGTACTGATTTTTATTTGGTTCTTCTTTTAATTGCCTCCTGCGATAGACGGGAATAGAACCCGGGTCAACTGCTTGGGAAGCAGCTATGCTCACCACTTTACCACCAACAGCCACAGCAACTGATAAGAACAGATACTAAACTTGATGTCAGCCAACATTTCGACAATGGACAACCCGAAATGGGTTCGCCGTCGAGCCCGGCGTTCGGCCACCCTGAACATTTCACATACTCTGACCGAGTCTGACCCTGGGGCCGCTCATGTACTGCCCACTTGGAGGATGCTTCACCTCCTGCTACCTCAGTCTAACTCGGTCACTCTGTTGTCACCGCCATGCTGCGTCTGGCTAAATTTTTGGGTGGCTCACCTGCTACCTCATGTAACTTGGTCACTTGTTGGTGTCACCGCCATGCTGTATCAGGCTTATGCCTGCATTGTATGGCTGGGGATAGGAGAGCAGTGCCAGCATGGGCATGGGTGATGGACCTTCGTTGCACCTAGTTGGGTGCTTCCCTATATATTCCCACCATGCCAGCCATGGGTTGTACATTAACTAATAACAGGGAAAACAAATAAAATATTTTACAGAAGGGTCAAATACAGACACTCCTAAACAATTTTTTAGGAGGGTCAACTTCGGACACTCCAAAACAAATTTTTTGGAGGCTCGCCTACAGACATTTGACTGCTACCTCAATCTAACTTGGTCACTTGTTGGTGTCACTACGCTGTCACCATGATGTGTCAGGCTTATGCCTGCGTCGTGGGGAGGGGGATAGCACAGCAGTGCCAGCATGAGCAGTGGTGTCACCTGCAGGCGGTGATGGACCTTCGTTGCACCTAGTTGGGTGCTTCCCTAACATGTGATGGGCATGTGCCTCGCCTTTCTTGGTCTGGGTGAGCACAATTGCCATGAGGGTAACCACAAGGCTGTTGCCTGAGAATTTGGGGTAATGGTGGGATTAGGCAGCCTCAGAGGCATCCATGCATGCTGCCCCTGCTGTTTCCTGTCCGTTTCCATCATTTTCTGAGGTTTCTAGGTTTTCACCCAGCCTTCCCTAGGCAGAGCCTTGGTCCCCTGCAAAAAATGCTCGAGTCTCCCATTGACTTCAATGGGGTTCGTTATTCGAAACGAGCACCCGAGCATCGGGAAAAGTTCGACTCGAATAACGAGCACCCGAGTATTTTAGTGCTCGCTCATCTCTAATGTTAAACTTACCGGCCTATAGTTTCCGGGCTCTGTTTTTGGACCCCTTTTGAATATTGGCACCACATTTGCTAAGCGCTAATCCTGTGGAAAACTCCCTGTCAGTATAGAGTCCTTAAAGGGGTTGTCCAAGTTATGAAAAAAATATATAGCACTGTAAATCTGATGGGCAGCAATATATAACTAAGTTCAGCAAGTTTTAGGCAAAAAAAATCTTTATTTCCTCATTTCCCTGGTTCTCTTCTGGCCTTTGTTTACATGCAATAACAACAATCTGAGCCCCTCCCCCCTTCTCTGCAAAGGCAGTGAATACAAGTGCTGAGTGACATGTCTGCCTGCTGGAATACTCAGCAGCATGTTTTATGTGTAGGACTACAAGTCCCAGCTGTACCATGACACTGCTGATACACACAGGAAATTATCCTTACCTGTTCTTGTACAATACAATTCTTCTATAGCTCCTTGCCCAGCATTTGTCTCCTCTAACTGCTGCAGCTACTATTTATTGTAAAGCCTTGAGCCCTCAGTGTGTTCTGGCTGAAGGGGTTAATGTTTTATCTGAAGGAATCCAGGGAGAGAGCAGGTAGCAGGAGCCCGGCAAAGAAAGGGGGCATGGCCAGTGATGTCTTGTGTACAGGCTGTTATCTGATCTCTGAGGCTTGTGCACGAAACATCACAGACCAGGGAGATAAGGTGACATCACAGGTCATGTGACCCTCAGTCAACTCTGAGAAACAGCAGCTTTAGAAACTCAAAGTATATGGGAAAGTTGTTATACCTGACAAGTTAGAAACATACAAAGATCAAAAAAATAACTCAGACAACCCCTTTAAATATCAGAAATAAGGGTCTGGCGATGACATAACTTAATTCTCGGGAGTGCATGCCATCTGGTCCTGGCGATTTGTCTATTTTAATCTTTTTAAGACGCAACTCTACTTCTTCCTGGGTCAGACAGGGCATTTGTAATGGGGAATTTACTTTTATATTCTGCATTTCATCTGACAGTTTATTTTCCTCAGTGAATACAGTGGAGAAAAAGATATTTAGTAGCTTTGCTTTCTCCTCATCGCTCTCTGCAACTCCCCCCTCATTACTCTGTAAGGGGCCGACACCTTCAGGTTTATACTTTTTACCACTTATATAATTAAAGAACATTTTAGGGTTAGTTTTACTCTCTTTGGCGATTAATCTCTCGGTCTCTAGTTTGGCTGTTTTTATTTGTCTTTAACATATTCTATTTTTTTCCTTATAGTTTTTCAATGCTTCCTCGCTCCCCTCCTGTTTTAGTGATTTATATGCTTTCTATTTGTCATTTATTGCTTTCTTTACAGCTCTATTTATCCACATTGGTTTTTTCTTGTTCCTTAAAGGGGTATTCTCATCTTAGACAATGGGGGCATATCGCTAGGATATGCCCCCATTGTCTTATAGGTGCGGGTCCCACCGCTGGGACCTGCACCTATATCCAGAACGGAGCGGGAAACGCTGCACCTGGAGGACCCCGGCCACCGCCAGGCGCAGCTCCCCGCTGCGCTCGTAGAAATGAATGGGAGCATAGCGCGCAAGCATGGCCACCGCTCGCATTCATTTCTATGGAGCCGACGGAAGTAGCCAAGCCAGCGCTCGGCAATTTTCGGCGGCCCCATAGAAATGAATGGAGGGCGGCTGCGCATGCGCAGTTCGCCCTCATTTAGTTCGGGGGCTCCGTTCTGGATATAGGTGCGGGTCCCAGCGGTGGGACCCGCACCTATAAGACAATGAGAATAACCCTTTAACCTTTTATTCCCATAAGGTATGTACCTCTTACAATTAGATATGCTTTTAAAAATCTCCCATTTTGTGGCTGTATTTTTATTTTTGAGGACTTTGTCCCAGTTAGTTATGCCTATGGCCTCTCTTAGTTGACTAAATTTTGCTTTTTTGAAGTTTGGTATTTTTGTTCCTCCCTGAAGAAAAGCTCTTTTGAATGACAGTTGGAAAGTTATTATATTATGGTCACTATTTCCCAGGTGTCCCCCAACCTGCACATCTGTTATTCTGTCAGGTCTATTGGTTAATACTAATTCCAGAATGGCCGTCCCTCTAGTCGGGTCCTGAACCAGTTGGGAAAGGTAATTGTCTTTGGTTATTTCCAAGAACCTGTTTCCTTTATGAGATATACAGGTTTCAGTTTCCCAGTCTATATCTGGGTAGTTGAAATCCCCCATAATAACGACCTCATTATGTTTTGCCACCTCGTCTATTTCGTTTAGAAGTAGATTTTCTGTGGACTCTGGTATATTAGGTGGTTTATAATAAAGTCCTATTAGTATTTTATTATTGTTTTTGGCTCCATTTATTTCTACCCACAGTAATAGGTGTAAGAAAAATGATAAGAATAATGAGTTGATGCAGCTTATAGATGATATGTATTTGTAGGCAGTTACACAGGTTAAACAATATATTGTAGGCAATGCAAGACCTGCCTATGTAATAGTAAAGAACTGAAGGCCACAGGCAGCTTGTGGCAATGTTGTAATTCAACAAGGAAGGGACTCACCCTCCAGTGCTAGAGTAGTATGAACCCTCTGGTCCCGCTTTAGGGTAAGGATGGTGTACAATTAATGCTGTGCCCACCGGCTGGTACAATTCTCAAAATGAAGGCTTATAGGCCCCTGCAGCCTCATATGATCTCCCCGAGTCTGGCGATACTGATGAGGGAACAGCTGGGATTTCTGTAGCGCAAGTGAAGGAACGCAGCTACCAGAGGGAAGTAACTGTTGCCGCCACGTGGTAATGGCGGATACAGGGACGCTGGCTACAGCGGTGTGAGCAGTCCCTTGGGCTTCAGAGGGAGCAGGAGAGCATGGCAGGAATGTTATTGCCCTTGTCCTGGCCTTATCCGGGGATATCTGCCCTGGATTCCCGATGGGTTAAGTGTAGGACAGCCACTGCGGAGCAGACGATCCGGAGCTCGTCTAAAACGCGGCCATTACATTGTGCCGCCTCCTGGAAGTCCCTAATTGGGCACAATTTGGCGATTTTCACTTAGGGGTGTATTCACTTTTGTTGTCAGCGGTTTTGACATTAATAGCTGTGTGTTGAGTTATTTTGAAGACACACCAAATTTACACTGTTATACAAGCTGTACACTGACTACATTGTATCAAAGTGAAAATGGTACCTGTGTCCTCCAGCCACGTATACAGAAGCGCTCCTTCTTAAGCAGGTAGCTTAACTGTTGTATCTGTGCTCCATGCTAGAGTTTACTGCCTGCTTGAGTCCAGTACTGTTGTTAGGGTGTACACGGGCATGTCTATCCTCCCTTGTGAGGCAACACTTACACGCCCTCTATCTCCCCAGTCTATGGCTGTGTTGCAGGAAGTATACCCTAGGAAAGTGTCTGAGCAATCATGGTCACAAGCTGGTCTAGTTCCTTGTGTGAAAGTGTTTTGGAAGTTTCTGCTTTTCTGTGTACCGGACCCTGCTTCTTGATTTTATGGATTAAAAGATTAAAACATACCCGAAACAAGAGTGCAGTGTCCAGGAGAGCCGCACACCCCAACGCACGTTTTGGTGCCCCCAGAGGAAGGTGTGGTGCCGAAACGTGCGTTGGGGTGTGCAGCTCTCCTGGACACGGCACTCTTGTTTTGGGTATGTTTTTGTATAAGTATTGTTGAAATGTTATGCTACATCCCATGGTCTGGATATTTGTATATTTTTAAAAATACTTTGTTTGGAGGCTCTTTATTTGAGATTACCTTATTGGGAATACTTGATATCCCCTGTTATATAGCCTCCAGTCTAGACTTCTTATATATATTTTTCCAGACTTTGCTGATATGTGGCATTTTATGGGACTCTAGCTTTTGGTATTGTTATTTATACTACTGCCCAGTATATGTATAGGGGTGTTGTCTGTTCAGGTGAGCAGCACTATCATTGTGGGCTCTTTATCTCCATTTTCCTCTTTTTAATATTGTATTTTTATAATTTATTTTTCAATAAAAGGTATTTTTATGAGCTATATGGACTCTTTCTGTTCTTTGTAGGGTTAGTAGTGTTTTTTGAGTCTTTGCTCAATTGAGAGGGGCTATATTTATACTGAGTAATTTTTCGTTTGACTTTATGTTATGGGTAATCTAATCTTTCTAAAATAGTAGATACATTTCGGTAACAGCCTCATTTTATTGGCCTATGAAATTAATAGCCTAGAGTAATGTCATCCTGAAAGCTCTTCAGGAACATGGGGGAATTTACAGTAGACAAGTGGTGTGCAGGGAATGTGAGATAATACCTAGATAAGGAAAAGTACCATCCGACAATTTATATGAAAAGTCATTTTGCAATTGAAATTGGACATCAGAGGGCAACCCTATAGTAACATAGTAACATAGTTTATAAGGCCGAAAAAAGACATCTGTCCATCCAGTTCGGCCTGTTTTCCTACAAGTTGATCCAGAGGAAGGCAAAAAAACCCTGTGAGGTAGAAGCCAGTTTTCCCCACTTTAGGGAAAAAAATTCCTTCCCGACTCCAATCAGGCAATCAGAATTACTCCCTGGATCAACAACCCCTCTCTAGTAACTATAACCTGTAATATTATTACCCTCCAAAAAATACATCCAGGCCCCTCTTGAACTCTTTTAGTGAACTTACCATCACCACCTCCTGAGGCAGAGAGTTCCATAGTCTCACTGCTCTTACCGTAAAGAATCCTCTTCTATGTTTGTGTACAAACCTTCTTTCCTCCAGACGCAGAGGATGTCCCCTCGTCACAGTCACAGTCCTGGGGATAAATAGATCGTGGGAGAGATCTCTGTACTGACCTCTGATATATTTATACATAGTTATTAGATCTCCCCTCAGTCGTCTTTTTTCTAAAGTGAATAAGCCTAATTTTGATAATCTTTCTGGGTACTGTAGTCCACCCATTCCAGTTATTACTTTAGTTGCCCTCCTCTGAACCCTCTCCAGCTCTGCTATGTCTGCCTTGTTTACAGGAGCCCAGAACTGTACACAGTACTCCATGTGTGGTCTGACTAGTGATTTGTAAAGTGGCAGGACTATGTTCTCATCACGGGCATCTATGCCTCTTTTGATGCAGCCCATTATCTTATTGGCCTTGGCAGCAGCTGTCTGACACTGGTTTCTGCAGCTTAGATTTCTGTTCACTAAAATTCCTAGGTCCTTTTCCATGTCAGAGTTACCCAATATTTTACCATTTAGTATGTACTGGTGACTTGCATTATTCCTTCCCATATGCATAACTTTACATTTGTCAGTGTTAAACCTCATCTGCCACTTCTCTGCCCAAGCCTCCAGTCTATCCAGATCCATCTGTAGCAGTGTACTGTCCTCTTCTGTGTTAATTACTTTACACAGTTTAGTGTCATCTGCAAAAATTGATATTTTACTGTGCAAGCCTTCTACAAGATCATTAATAAATATATTGAAGAGAATAGGGCCCAATACTGACCCCTGTGGTACCCCACTAGTGACAGTGACCCAATCTGAGTATGTACCGTTAATAACCATGTTGAGTATTTGGAGGCATTTATTTCATAATAACTGATGATTCCAAAATTGGCAATACAGTGGGGAAAAAAAGTATTTAGTCAGCCACCAATTGTACAAGTTCTCCCACTTAAAAACATGAGAGAGGCCTGTAATTGACATCATAGGTAGACCTCAACTATGAGAGACAAAATGAGAAAACAAATCCAGAAAATCACATTGTCTGATTTTTAAAGAATTTATTTGCAAATTATGGTGGAAAATAAGTATTTGGTCAATAACAAAAGTTCATCTCAATACTTTGTTATATATACTTTGTTGGCAATGACAGAGGTCAAACGTTTTCTGTAAGTCTTCACAAGGTTGGCACACACTGTTGCTGGTGTGTTGGCCCATTCCTCCATGCAGACCACTCCTTTATTATTCCTGCTAGAAGTTATGAATGAAGTGCTATTAGCCTTTAGTAAGGGTACAGAGGGGAGGTAACCATTTGGGGGGTGTACCTGCACAGACTGACTCTATCCAATCAGTGCTGCCATTTTCAGACTGTGCAGGTACTCACCCCCAACTGGTTACCTCCCCTCTCTACCCTTACTGAAGATTAATAGCAATTAATTCATAACTTCTTGTGCAAATAATAAAGGAATGGCACAACATAGAGCCATAAGAATAGAATTGTTAGTACATGGGGGATACATGTAGCTATTAAAATAGGCAGGTCAGGAGCAGTGAAAGGTCCTCTTTAAGGTGGTGAAGAATAAAGCTATTTAGGTGTCACAATTTTTTGGGTGGAGAAAGATGTAGTTCATGAAGAAAATTAAGAATTAAGGGCATTGCAAACACTAAATGTTGTATAGCCCATGAATGTGGAGTAGGTTTGCGAAAGGTGTGGGTTTGTAGAATTCATAGAGGGCCATATGATTTTATTTAATAAAGTCCCCTACTACTAATAGCGAGCCCACTCTAATTCTATCCACAATAGTAAGCAATTTCTTTAGAAAAGAGTGCTGTCTGGAGATAGTAGCATAAACCGAAATGAAAAACGTAAATTACTCTTACCGGTAATTGGATTTTCCTGTTAGCCTCCACAACGGCATTACCTGGAGGTTTACTCTGCCTGCTTAGGGGCAAGAAACAACTCAGAGCAATAAATCGCCTCCTCCAACCTTCTGCTTCAGTTAATAACCTGGAACTCAAAGATGAATGCAACAAAAGTCTTTAAAGAAAACAAACAAGGATACTTCTCCCAATGTAAGTAAGTAAAAAACAAAAATACAAATAGAAGGGAGGGAATTCTCCATGCCGTTGTGGAGGCTAACAAGAAAATCCAATTACCGGTAAGAGTAATTTATGTTTTTCCCTATTGCCTCCACAACGGCATTACCTGGAGGATTAACAGAGAACAAAAACTAGGGAGGAATGACAGCAGACACCTTTCTCCCAAAGTCCCTATTAGATATTACATCAAGTTTATAATGCTTGAAGAATGTAGAGGGGCTAGACCATGTTTCCGCCTGGCATATCTCCTCTAAAGACGCGAATGCGCCCTCGGACCATGATGTAGAGACAGCCCTGGTGGAATGGGCCTTTAAGCGGAGTGGGGGAGATAAGTCCTTTTCCTTGTAGCAAAGGGCAATACATTGCTTGATCCAGCGAGCTATCGTGATTTTGCTAGCAGCTTTCCCTCTGTTTTGTCCCAGGACTTGAACAAAAAGTCGATCCGATTTTCTAAAGTCTTCTGTCCCCTGAAGGTACTGTAGAACACATCTTCTAACATCTAAGTTCTGAAACTGCTTCTCCTTTTCCAAAGATGCCTGAGGACAAAAGGAAGGAAGAGATATTTCTCTCTGGCAATGGAATCTGGAAACCACTTTAGGTAGAAAATTTGGAGAGTAACAAAGAATTATTCTATCTTCCAGAACAGTATATAGGGAGGAGATATCGACAAGGCCTGAATTTCACCTATTCTCATGGCAGTGGTGATTGCTAGAAGAAAGGCTGTTTTTAAGGACAGGAATTTTTCAGAAATAACATCCAGAGGTTCAAAGGGAGGCGCCATCAGAACCGATAGAACCAGATTTAAATCCCAAGGTGGAATTTTGGATTTGATAGAAGGACGAATTTTAGAGGCCCCCTTAAAAAATCTCCTGATTAACTCATGGTCTGCTAACTTAGAACCCATAAAGGCACTGAGGGCTGCCACCTGTACTTTTAGAGTACTTACTCTGAGACCCTTCTCCAAGCCAGTTTGGAGAAAATCCAAGATGACATTGATATCGGGGGTCATAGAAGGGTCCGATACAGTTAGCAGAAAAGTCCTCCAGACTCTAAGGTATATTTTAGATGTTACTGGTTTATGGCTCTGCATCAGCATGTTTATGACTCCCTTGGAAAGACCTTTGTCCCTCAAGATTGCCCTTTCAACCTCCAGGCTGTCAACTGGAACTGCGGGATGCTTGGATGGAGCACTGGGCCCTGGTGAAGGAGATCGGGGACCTGCCGAAGGAAGAAGAAGTCCTGATTTGCAAGGGACATCCGCACCGGAAGCCAGGTTCTCTTTGTCCAGAATGTTGCAATAAGAATCACTTGTGCTTTGTCTTCCTTTACTTCCATCAGTACCTTGGGGATCAAGGACAACGGAGGGAAAGCGTATAGAAGACCCTGTGGCCACTGTCGTGCCAGTGCATCCACTTGAGCTGGCCCAGATGGGATAAGGAGACGAGAGGGCCATATGAGGACTCCATGATCCCTGTACTACCTGATCTTCTAGGTGGGCCCTCCATCCTTGTTGGCCCGCATCCGTTGTTACTATCAATTGTTCTGGTTGACGCCATTCCACTCCTTTCAAGAGGTTTTCTTGCTCCATCCACCAATTTAACGACATTCTGACTGATGTTGGTAATATTAACCTCCTGTTTGAAGAGGCCTGCTTTCTGTCCCAGTTGGACAGGAGAAAAGCTTGAAGCACCCTTGAGTGTGCCTGGGCTCATTTCACTGATGAGATCGTAGAAGTCATGACGCCCAGTATTTTCATAATGTCCCTTATAGATACTTTGCGAGCCTGTCAGAATTCTGACACTTTGAGCATTTGATTCTTCGATTTTTCTAATGGAAGGAAGGAGGTCATTTGAATGTAGTGTAGAAGAACACCCAAAAAGATGCATGTTTGACTTGGAAAAAGGTTAGATTTTTGAGAGTTTATTAGCCAGCCTAGATCTGACAGAGTGTCCAATGTGAACCGCAGATTTTGATTTAGAGTGTCCACCGATCAAGATACAATCAGGAGATCGTCAAGGTAAGGTATTAGAAGAACTCCCAACCGATGAAGAAAACCTGATACCTACGTCATAATTTTGGTAAAAATTCTGGGGGCTGCACAGAGACCAAACAGCAGGACCTGAAATTGAAAATGGTGAACCTCTTGTCCACACTGCCAGTCTCAAAATTTTTTGATGATCGGGGTGTATCTGGACGTGACAGTATGCGTCTATCAGATCTAAGGTCACCATAAAGCATTCCTTTTGTAAGAGATTGGTAGTGGACTTTATTGTCTCCATTTTGAATCTTTTGTAATGGATGTATTTGTTGAGAGTTTTTAGGTTTATAATAGCCCTGAAGGCCCCACTTGGTTTCTTTACTAGAAAGATCGGGAACCCCTGACCCTTTTGTTCCGGAGGTACTGGGATTATTGCAGTTTTTTCTAGTAGGAGGGATATTTGAACCTCTAATGCTGTCTGATTGCTTCCTTCTAGTTTTTTGTTTAAAAGGAACCTGTCTGGAGGTCTTTTTAAAAATTCCAGTTGGTAACCATATTTTATTATTGAGACAATCCAGGAAGTTTTTTAATCTTCCCCCCACTGGGGATATGGCGTCATTTGAAGGACTGCCCAGAGGTTTTTTCTGAATTAAAAATGAAGCCTTTTCCCTTGTTTTTAGGCTGCTGCCAGTTTGGATTGGCTACTTTTTTCCTTTGATCAAACTTACTACGTCCCTGGGAACGAAAAAGCCTTCTTTGAGGGAAATACTTTAATTCAGTGGGAAAACCTCTTTTTTTTGTCCGAGGCTTTTTCTAAAATGTCGTCTAAGGATGAACCAAAGAGTCTTTCCCCTTCACAGGGCAAGGCGCACAATCTGTATTTTGAAGCCGTGTCCCCAGACCAAGACTTTAGCCACACCGCTCTACGGGAGGCATTACCTAGTGCAGCACATCTAGCAGATAGTTTAATGCAGTCAGCAGATGCGTCGGCCACAAAATTGGCTGCCTGTTTGAGTACAGGAATGGAAGCAGCTATGTCCTCCCTGGGGGAACCTGAATTTATATGTTCTTCTAACTGGGATAGCCACAAGGACAGGGTGCAAGCATTATATGTAGCCGCTATACCAGGTCTAAATGAGGTAGCAGAGGATTCCCAGGCTTTTTTAAGCAAGGCCTCACTCTTTGAGCAGGCCAATGTCCCCAAAAGGAAGGGAGGATTTCTTAGAAATTTTAGCAATGGGAGCATCTACTTTAGGTGCTCTGTCCCAGAGAGCCAAGTCTTCATCTGCGAAAGGGTATTTCCTTTTAAACAACCTAGATGTTATCTGTTTCTTTTCAGGCTCTTTCTACTCACTGCGAATCATGGGTTTTTTTTTTGGCAAATTTCTTTTTATTGTTTCCAATAGGAGCAAACATGCATTCTGAACATACACTACAGTACTATTACAAATATGAGCATGTGCTACAAAATCTTGGAGAGATATAGGTGGAGCTCGGCGGGGAAAGTAACCAGCAGGCCCTCCCCCCCAAACCCCAGATCTTATCTCAAAGAAAAATACGTCAAAAACATTTTGGGATAAGGTCTCCCTACTAACCACAATAACCAATGTGAGCACCCTGTGGGTGAACAATGAGCCTCTAAGGGCTTTCAACAAATTATCCTTGTATTTTAGGCCTGGAACGCGCGGAGGAGAAACCCTATAACACAGCATTCAACTCCATTTTAATTGGTGGATAAGTAGGGTTGAAGGTCCCCTTCTGTAGAGAAAGTAAGCCATGGCGACCAAGTTTTTAAGAACTTATGTGATCTCGTTGAGGTGGTACTGAATTCCTTGAGTCTAGCAATCTGCCCTACTTTATGTATCCACTGCAGAATTGGCGGTGCTGACACCTGTTTCCAGTATAAGGGAATCATTGCTTTGGCAGCCAAGATAAGTTGACTCCATAAGGCGACATTGAAATGGATTTTTGATGTAGGGAAGACATTCAGGAACAGAATCATTGTTGGCAATTTTGGAGAAGCTGGGCAGACTTTAAAGGGAACCTGTCATCTCCGAAACACCCCCTGAACTAGACTAAGCGGTGTATAGTGTAAGTGAGGCTGAATCCGAATATGTAAGTTTTATCTTCATACTTGCTTCCATTCTGATGTTGTGCTCCCACAAACCTGCAGTAAAATGCACTCAGTGGACTCCAGTGCTCACTCACATAATGGAGAGGACTCAAAGAAGAGTTCTCTCAATGCATTTTACTGCTGGTTTGTGAGAGCACAGTGTCGGAATGGAAGTGAGTATGAAGATAAAACTTACATAATCGGATTCAGCATCACTTACACTATACAACGCATACTCTAGTTCAGGCGGTGTTTCAGAGATGACAGGTTCCTTTTAAGTACTACCTCCTCTACAACCTTCCAGTAATTTTTAATTAGGCTACAATCCCACCATATATGTGTATAGGTCCCTACATCTGCCATACACCTCCAGCAGACAGGTGGAACTGAAGGGTACATTGCATTAAGTGCTACTGGTGTTTTATACCATCGGCTCACTAATTTATATGAGGTTTCTTGAAGAGTTATACATCTAGAGGGGCCACAACATTTGGTATAGATATCTGTAACTTCCTCCGTAGTTAGAGTGATTCTCCCACGCCCCTATATATTGTAGCTTCATCTCGGGAGAGGAAGAGCAGAGAAGCTAGATAACATATGTGAGTGAGTGAGAACATTTACTTCCGAGCAATGGGTCTTAGTGCGCAGAAGAGGCAAGTCTGGGAAAGTGCCATCAATTAAGATATCTCCCAATATTTGTCTATTGAGTGAACGCTGAGTGGAAGTCCACAACCCTGAAAAAGGGGAGGCAAGCCCTAGTAAGTCTCCTAGTTTCATGATAGGGGATGGATGGGTCCAAAGATCATTGACCTGCGGTAACGTCTGCCAAGATGTGAGGGGGGGCTTTCGCCAAATTGGAAACAGAAGAGGGTGGGCGTTTACTGAGCCTAGTCCAAATCAGAGCTTGAGTTAAAGAAAAACCCGCTACTTCTTCCTCTACACGGACATATAATTTAGTTTGAGGTTGCTTATGCCAATCTATAATCCTTGAGATTTGTATTGCTCCGTAGATCTTTTACACATCAGGGAAGCCCACCCCTCCCTTATTCTTTGGTTTAATTAATGTGGCATGTGCTACCCTACACAGATTGTTGTTTCATACATATTTTTAAAAAAAGGCTACGTATTTTGAGAAAGAAGGAGCGCGGTAAGAATATCGGCAGTACTTGAAACATGTATAGAAGCTTTGGGACGATCAGCATTTTAAGGAGGTTAACTCTACCCAGATATATGGGATTTTCCAAGATTTCATCGTATCTTCAATTGTTTGGATAAGAGGAGCGAAATGAAGAGTGTACCAGTCGCTAGGGGAGGGAGACAACTGTATTCCCAAGTAGGGTATGGAAGATGAGGACCATGTGAAAGAAGAGTGTGCCTTGGCTCCATCTACTGACCTGAGCGAACACAAAACATTCAAGGCATTGTTAGTAGAAGCTTTCACTACTGAAAATGAGGTTGTCAAGGTTCAAGCGATTCACCGGCCGGGGGACATCAAGCACACACAGAGTTGGTGTACAATCGAGTCCGGGTTTCCCCTTCCTCAGTGTTTATTTATACACAAATACACAAACACAAAGCCAATCAAAGATTTATGATATAGGACACCGACCAATCAGATTGCAGATGACAGGGCATGATAGCCTCATGTCAGGACAGAACGAACAGGTTATGGTGGAATGTGTGGACAAGGTTTATGTGGTCTCGCCTTTAGCCCTTGGCAACCTAAACCAGTATTGTTGCCCACCACCTCCATCCCATATACTGGAATGTCCTTAAGCAGTTTGGAAAAGTTTGCTTAGAGACGAGATGGAGTCAGCTACATTAATAATTGTGACAAGATGGAGTCGGTTACTTTAACAGCATTGAACTTAGATCGGTTTATCTTAAAATTAGAGAAGTGGTGAAAAATCTCAAATATTTCCGCTAAAGCAGAAAAGGACACCTCCGGGTTAGACGTGAGAATAAGTAAATCATCGGCAAAAGCCGCTGTCAAGTGCTCTTTTCCAGGGGGAAAATCCTCATGCCTTTAACATCCGGGTGTTGCCTAATATGTTGTATTAAGGTTTCCATATTTAGGAAAAAAAGCAGCGGAGACAAAGGGCAACCTTGTCTCGTCCCATTGAATATTAGGAAATTCGAAGATAGGCTACCATTTATCCTTAGGGATGCTGAAGGATTTTTATAAGGCGCAAGAATGGCCCTAATGAAATTAGCAGGAAGCCCGAACCTTGCTAATGTTTTTTCCATAAAAACCCAATCAATCCTATCAAAAGCCTTTTCTGCGTCAGTAAGCAAAGTAAGCAGAGTAAGGCCAAAAGAATTTTTCTGATTTTTGCATATTGGATGAGATGTAAGACTCGTAACGTATTATCTTTCCCTTCTCTTCTCTTGATGAATACCACTTGTTCCAAATTAATCAAATGGGGAAGGAGGTGCTGTAATCTATTTGCCAAAAGCTTGGCGTACAGTTTAATATCAGCGTTGAGTAATAAAATGGGGTGATAGCCCCAAGTCTTTTCCCTCTTTAGGTAAGACTGACCAAACCATGTTTACATATGCAAATAGGGGAGGCATGGTGTCATGACCCCTCTAGTTTGTACGTGCAAACTCAATTCATATTATATATACATACCTGGTAACAGATGAAGTGGAACAGTCCAAGGAAAGAAGATTGATTGGAGGAAGTCCAACCGACGATCACGAGGATGCCCTATAAAAGAAAGAAAAGTTCGTTAGATGTTCACTCACGTAAGTGGAACCGAAGAATCCCCCTCTCAAATCCCTCCCTCAACTTTTATGTCGCGGTGCTAGAATGGGGTAAAGTCATCCAGTTGGGATGGACTAGTTTGGATTGTTTGTTTAATATTTATTGAATTTATATTTAAATATTATTGGTTTATTTAATTTAGGTAATGTTCAAGCACCGTGGCCATATTTATCCAATAATAAATAAATTAATGATATATGAGTCTACTCTGATTTATTTAATAGGTTTATTATTTATTAATTAAATATTAAGGGTTTTAGGGTCTATGACACCATGTGATATGAGCCATGAGTGATTGGGCTGGAAAGTCGCATCCGTCAGCTTCAGCAGAAAAAGCTTTTAACAGAGGGGGAGAAGAATATGTGAAAAAGCCTTATAATAGCCTACTGGGAGGCCATCTGGGCCCAGGCTCTTCCCTAGTGGGGAGTCTTTCACTGCTTTTTGGAGCTCTGCGAGGGTAAAGGGAGCCTTTAAAGCCGCTATCTGGGTGTGAAAGGGTTTAGGTAGGTTCAGGGAGCCCAAGAATTCATCTATGTGGTTAATTCTACAGTTACAGTGTCTGAGGTTTCTCCTGCTCTTAGGTTATAAAGAGAGGCATAGAATTTCTCAAATTAGGCAGCTATGTCTTTGGTAGTCGTGAAAGTCGCTCCAGAAGAGTCCCTAATTTCCTTAATATATAACTGGTTCCTTCTCTTTTTTTGCCATGAGGGCCATCAAGCGGGAGCCTCTATTGCCATGAATGTATAGCTTGTGTTTAGCATACATATAAGCCCTAGTTGCCTTGATGTTTAGTAACTGATTCAGTTTCTCCCTCATGGTGGTTAGTTCAGCTATTAGATCAGTCAATTCCTGTCTCCTTTGTTTTTTCACATATTAACCTAGGGAAATTAGTTCTCCCCTAATGACTGATTTGTGGGCCTCCCAAACCATCGTAGAGGACACCTGTGGAGAAATGTTTTCTTGAAAATATTGTTGAATCGCTTTTTCGATTCTCTGTTTATGGGTGGGGTTATGAAGAATGGAGTCAATAAATCTCCAGGAAAACACTCGTAGTAGGAGTGACTCAACTACAACAGTCATGGAGACTGAGGCGTGATCTGAGATGCCTATGTTATCAATGCTGGCTCCTTTAAGCAAAGTTAAATGGTGTCTAGCAACAAACAAGTAGTCTATTCTTTGGGTAGGAATTATGGGCTTCTGAATAGAAGGTGTAATCCCTTCTTGTGGGGGATACTTGTCGCCAGACATCCCTAATCGCTATTGTAGAGCATCCGTTTCAGGGCTCTTAATTTCTTTTGGGAGAGGTGGGCTTTGCCTGAGGAGGAATCTAACATTGGCTCTAAGGTCACATTAAGGTCTCCCCCTATGACGCACATCCCTTTTTTAAATTAATTTAGTATCTCCAAGGTCTCAATCAGCCAAGAAACTTGGTTGGTGTTTGGTGCATAAAGTCCTGCGATAGTGACCTTAGTATTAGCAATTGCAAAATAGCAAAAACCTTTCAAAAATATGTATCTACCCTCTGTGTCGGACACCATGGAGGACAGGTTAAAGGGGAGAGTCTTCTTAACAGCAATGTTTACACCTCTGGACTTGGAAGGGCCATAACAGGAGTGGAACCATTGAGAAAAATAGGAGAGAGGCATACTGGGTACTTTACCCTTCTTGAAGTGTGTTTCTTGTAGAATAGCAATATCGCAATGCGAACATATCAGGTGTTGCAGAATAAGGGACCTTTTCTGGGGGGAATTCAGCCCCTGCGCGTTCCAGGTGGTTACATTAATACTAGCCATGATAAAGAAAGGTACAAGTAATTACACGCAGAACAATAATAAGTGAAACAGGACGTAAATCCCTAGAACAAATCAGACCTGTCTTATCAAACAAGAAAGACAAGTGAAGTGATGGGGGATAGAACAGATCTCTCACAAACGTCACTTGAGAACACAGAATTACTGCCATAAAGAGTTATAAACACCACAATACGTGTTCTCGTCGCGCAGGGGCAGCTGACGTTATCGCCGACCCTGCTGACCAGAGCTATTGCACAGAACTATTATATTAATATTTGCTGTCAACAGAAAGTGAAATAACAACTCCTGGCATATGCCAAAGAAGGTGGGTTTAGAAGTTCTTGACAGATCAGTAATTCGTATTGTTTGGGCGCCTCCTGGTATTGCGTTGTTTTGGCGTCTTCCAGGGGGAAGTTGAGGGTAGTTTAGGAAGCTCAGCAACATCTGTAATCTGGACCCATGAGGGGATTTTCGAAGGGTCTAAATCTATAGCCTTGCAGAAAGGAAGGATGTACTCAGGGCGTCTGACATATCTGGTAGTGCCTTGAATTGTACAAGCGAAGCCAAATGGAAATAGCCAGCGATGGGGATAGCCCTTTGACCGGAGAGCGTCTGTAAGCGGTTTCATTTGCCTCCGTTTGTTGAGGGTGACAGGTGAAAGATCTTGAAAAAATGCAATGGGCGAGCCCTCATAAGATAAGTTTTTCAGTTCCCGTTAAGCTTTCAGTATGGCTTCCCTGTGCTGGAAGTTAAGAATTTTACATATGATGTCTCTGGGTGGATCGCTGTCTTTGGGTTTAGGCCTCAATGCTCGATGAGCCCGCTCCACCAGTCGCCTGCCTGGTCCGGAGACAAAAGGGAACGCAAAATGGAGTATGTTGTGCCCATAACATCAGTGGTTGCGTTAGATTCTATGACCCCTTTTATGCGCCAGTTATTTCTCCTGCCTCTATTGTCTTGGTCTTCCACATACTGTATGACAGTAGATTGTTTAGATGTATCTGGCAAGTATGCAGGGCTTGCGATGTAGCTTCACTATGGTATATAAGAGACATCTGGTTATCTTCTAGTTGTTCCACTCGACCGCCATTCTCTCTAATGTCCAATTTAATATCGGAAAGTACAGGTTGTAATGCTGTTTCAATAATTTTCTGTAAGGTCTTGTGGGTTGTACGAAGCTGTGCATCCGTATCGTTGGGCTCATCTTTGTCATGTAATTCTAACTCAGGATTTGCTATCTCGACCGGCTGAGAAGCCGTTATTTGGTGTTTTTGAGCAGCTGTAGTGTGAGGTGAAGATTTGTTGAGATATTTCTGTAAATAATGCTGCGTTTTGGACTTTAGCGGACCTGACAATTCTGGCTTCCCCACTTTCACCATGATGGAAAATAAAATGAAGCGCAGGTGGAAGCTGATTGATGGTATTGTAAGGAAAGCAGAGGGTGTGTGGTATACTTTCCAGTTAAGAACTCAATGGCACATTGATAATGCTGGATTGCCGTTCAGGCTATAAAAATTGGGCAAAACATCCCAAGAGTGTTCAGGCAGTGACAATGAAGACTGTAGACTAATATTGCAGTCCAATAAAAATTAGGGCCAAAATCCCTTTATATGATTGTGGCAGCAACTGAGGGGGATCCCGATATAGCCAGAGGCAGAGGTAGGCAAAAAACGCGCCTCCAGAATTAGCTGTAAAGATGGCGCCTCTGAAAAGACTGGAGGGCACGTGGCAGGGGACGCGCGGGAAGATGAGGCCGGCACTCGTGTCCTGGACAGCGGAGCAATCCAATCAAGAACGGGACTCACCCAGCGGGATGTATACTGGTCTCCTCAAGCGCTAGGCCACGCCCACCCCACTGTGAATCATGTTTTTGATATTATTATGTACCGGAAATACCCTCTTACTTTTGTAGCCCAAGCCTAGGAACATCTGGTCTTGGACCTAGGGTTCTTTGGTCTCTTCTAAATTAATAGTAGCTCTAATGTTCTTAAGAAGGGATTCAGTCTCTTCAACAGAACAGAGCTGGCGACCAGCAGAATCCTCCAGATCACTAGATCCCACGTCAGAGGAGACTTCCCCTTCATCGACTTCGGAATCGCTATCTTCATTCACTTGAGATAGAGATTTTGAGGTAGATGGACCCGGCAGGGCCATGGCGAGTCTTGCGTCTACCACTGCCCCCACCTCCTCTTTAATCATAGCTCTCATGTTTTCAATTAAAGATGGGAACTCCTCAGAGATTACTTTGTCTGTACATTTCTGACAAAGTCTCTTCTTAACGGAGGATGGGAGGGTCTTTTTACAAATGGCGCATCTCTTCTTTAGCGATGGTTCCCCACTTCATTTAGCGGTCTCCTTGCCCTATAAAGCAAGGGAGACCCTTTAAAATTTAATTAATGGCCAAGGGGAAGCCATCACTCAGAGCAGATAGCCAGTATCAAACACCCAGTGGATTTGCACTGAGGAGGCTTACCGGACTGGATGGTCTAGGAGTTTTAGCAGTCTTGCGGCCAGTATCCCCTTCAGGAATCAGGGACATTTTTCCAACACGTGGGAGACCAGGAAGAGGCAGATGCAGAAGGAGCTTACACTGCCTATGCTCTCCTCGACAGGACGCCATGTGCCAACGAATCCACCCTGATATAGCGGTGGAGGATGGCAGGGGGAGACGTCGCTGCTCCCAGATGTCACTTCCGGTCATGTGCCCGCTCCTGCAGTGTGCCTGCGCCAGGTGGAACACACTGGCCGCCGAACTCCTCCCATACTTCCGCTTACCCGCTCGGGTCCCAGAGGGGCAAGTGCAGTCTGGAGATGCCAGCACCCGCTGGACTTACACTTAAAGGGGCAGAAAGGGCACCAGGAAAGCCCCGTAACTCTAACCCCCTGCAACGGCCCTCCGGTGCAGAGACTGGGAAAACAAACCCAAAGGCTGCGTGCCCGAAGCAACTGACTCCTCCTGCACTCCTGAGGGACAGGAAACAACTAAAGCAGGAGGTTGGAAGAGGCGACTTATTGCTCTGACTGAGTTGTTTCCTGCCCCTAAGGAGGCGGAGTAAACTTCCAAGTAATGCCGTTGTGGAGGCAATAGGGAAAATATACTGCACACTATTCATAGAAGAGAGTAAAATGTCACAGCCCTCTACATCTGTTATCTGGTGCGATAACATAAATGCAACTGAGTAACCCACCAGGATGAACACTCCACCTTTCTTACTATCAGCTGGAGTAGAAAAGATATTAAAGCATTTATTAGAAACTATATATATATATATATATATATATATATATATATATATATATATATATATATATATATCCTTTTGAACTAAATGTATCTCTTGAAGACAAATTATTAAATTACAAGCTTCTCACCAAAGAAATGATCTTTTGAAGTGGGCATTTCACACTTTTACATTCAGAAAAGCTATGTTAATTTCTAGTGTTGAATGCACTTGCGATTTGCAAGTTCAGTGTTCGGGTTATCTAAGAATTCTGTAATGGGTTCCGTTACCACGGACCATAACGAAATTCTATGACGGCATGCCCCACGGAAGCCTATAAGAGGCATTACGTCATAATAGAAGTGTATGCTGGCTATTATGACGGAATGCAATACAGAATGCCTCTTATAGGCTTCCGTTGTGCATGCTGTAATAGAATTTCGTTATGGTCTGTGGTAACGGAATCCATTATAGAATTCTTAGAGAACCCAAATGCCGAACTTACAAATTGCAAGTTCGCTCAACACCATTAATTACCTTTATGAACATGATGGAAGCTGCTATGTGTCGCTATTGCAGTGAGGGAAAGTAGGTTGGAATTCCATTCCATAAAAACCTGAATTATAGTAATAACAAAGAGTAACCTCAAGAGAGTGGTAAAGATTAGAGATGAGCGAACGTGCTCGAAACGAGCACTGTACCGCTCGGCTCCCCTGCTCTCGCATGGGCGCAGGCAGCCGCTTCCGTCCTCCTCAGGAGGACGGAAGCGGCTGCCTGCGCCCATGCGAGCGCAGGGGAGCCAAGCGGTACAGTGCTCGTTTCGAGCATGTTCGCTCATCTCTAGTAAAGATCTAGGAATTAAAAATATGACATACAAATAACAAAAATGTGCAGAACAACAGAGAAAAAGTTACAGATCACACATCTACAAGGCATGCATTGACCTATTGCTAATCTCAGCATAATTTCTAAATGTGTTTACAGTGCGAACAGGTCTCATAAGCTCACCTCTCCATGTGGTCTCAGAAATGCTTTTGAGATCTCAGAGATGCTTTTGAGATCTGTTCACACAGTGCGGTGCACCATGGTAGCTGTTGCTGCTGTGCCAGTTAGCTGCCTCCCTGAATGACTCCTATATTATTTCCTATAGTGTTAATAGAGTCACAGAGTGCTGCTGTGAATCAATAATGTAGTGTGTTACTCCACACTACCTATATTAAGACCTAGAATCCTTAACCTTTAGATTTCCCAGATGGGATTAATCAATCATGATTCCTCTAATTTTGAATGAAGTAAGTAAAAGGTAAGGACAAAAGGTCTAGCACTCAAACACCAAGAGTTGTGCGACTGTAGCTATTTAAATTCAGCTACTTTGTCACACTGCTCTGTGAACTATTGTTCACAGTGAAGCCCTACATACTAATAGTAACATAGTTTATAAGGCTGAAAAAAGATATCTGTCCATCCAGTTCGGCCTGTCATCCTGCAAGTTGATATAGAGGAAGGCAAAAAAAACCCTGTGAGGTAGAAGCCAATTTCACCACTTATGGGGAAAATAATTCCTTCCCACCTCCAATCAGGCAATCCAGGCCCCTCTTCAACTCTTTTAGTGAACTCACCATCACCACCTCCTCGGGTAGAAAGTCCCATAGTCTTACTGCTCTTACCGTAAAAAATCCTCTCTAATATGTTTGTGTACAAACCTTCTTTCCTCCAGACACAGAGGATGTCCCCTCGTCACAGTCACAGTCCTGGTTATAGATAGATGATGGGAGAGATCTCTGTACTGACCTCTGATATATTTATTTATACAAAGTTATTAGATCTCCCCTCAGTCGTCTTTTTTCTAAAGTGAATAACCCTAATTTTGATAATCTTTTTGGGTACTGTAGTCCACCCATTCCACTTGTTACTTTAGTTGCCCTCCTCTGAACCCTCTCCAGCTCTGCTTGTTCAAAGGAGCCCAGAACTGTACATAGTACTCCATGTGTGGTCTGACTAGTGATTTGTAAAGTGGCAGGACTATGTTCTCATCACATGCATCTATGCCTCTTTTGATGCAACCCATTATCTTATTGGCCTTGGCAGCAGCTGCCTGACACTGGTTTCTACAGCTTAGGCTACTGGGTGAAGGGTCCCGCCGGATCCGTGCTGCCACAGGTGCACGTGTGGGGCCGGAACCGCGCTCTAGCCCCACACGTGTCAGACACTGTGTTGAGGAGGAGGGGGAGTTAACTTACAGCTCCCGACCTGTCCCAGCAGCTCCAGATGACGACTAGGAGGAGGACGGCGCGCACAATGGTAAGATTCCCCACAGCGCCCCCTGCTGGAGGGAGGAGGGAAAAGTGCAAGGTGACGGATCCGTCATGAACTCCATTGAAAGTCAATAGAGGACGGATCCATTTACTATTGTGTCACACCGAACGGATCCGTCCCCATTGACTTGCATTGGGGGTCATTCCGGATCCGTCTTGGTGCGGATGCCCAGACCGGAGAGCAAACCACAGCATGTTGCAGTTTGCTCTCCGGTCTGGAGACTGAAGAGAACTGAACGGAATGCTTTTAGGAGCATTCCGTTCTCTTCAGTTCAGAAGCGTTTTATTCCGGTATTGAGCCCCTATGACGGAGCTCAATTCCGGAATATTAAAATGCAAGTGTGAAAGTACCGTTAGTTTGCTGTTCACTAAAATTCCTAGGGCCTTTTCCATGTTAGTGTTACCCAGTGTTTTACCATTTAGTATGTACTGGTGACTTGCATTATTTTGTCCCATGTGCATAACCTTACATTTGTCAGTGTTAAACCTCATCTGCCACTTCTCTGCCCAAGCCTGCAATATAGCTATCTGTAATATAAATGATTAACTAGTAGCCATATGTCTAAATGTATCAATAAGAGCAGCACCATGCCTACAATGCATGGACCACTATTAGATTGTGGGATGCAAGCAGCGAGACAGGATATTAAAACAATGCCCCCCCCCCCCAACATGTTTCGCCTTTGAACCAGCGTTATCAGGGGTAAAGAGCGGATTCTGCTTCTTACCCCTGATGACACTGGTTCCACAGCAAAAAATGATGGGGGAGCGTTTGTTGTTTTAACATCATGTTGCCGTATTTTACCCTGGACCATAAATGGGGTCTTTTCTTCTTTTTTTTGAATTAAGCTCAAAGTGGGCGTAATTCAGCAGTGTAACAAGAGGCAGAAATGGAGTGCAAAGAGAAAGAAGGGAATAAGAAAAAAAGAGGGGAGAATACAGTAGTGGGGGTTAGGAATTAGGCAAAGATGAGGTAAGGTATAGTGAGAAGGGGAGAGATGACATAAAGAGAAAAAGAGATTAGATAAGTAGGACCTAGTAGTATAAGGCCTCTTTCACACTAGCGTTAGCACGGATCCGGCACCTAAAGGGTGCCAACGGATCCGTGCTAACGCTAGTGTGACACATACATACTCACATACTCCAGGGACGCCGGCAGAACGTCTTCACGCGCCTCCTGCGCGCAGTGATAACGATTCGCCACAGCGCCCTCTGCTGGGCGCAGTGGGGAAACGTCATAGCTGCGCGCAGGAGGCGCGTGAAGACATGCTGCCAGCGTCCCTGGAGTATGTGAGTATGTATGTGTGTATGTATGTATCTATGTATGTAGCCGGATCCGGAATGACCCCCCATTGCAAATCAATGGAGGACAGATACGGATTACTGGTGTGTCCACACCAAACGGATCCGTCCCCATTGACTTGCATTGGGGGTCATCCCGGATCCGTCTTGGTGCGGATGCCTGGACCGGAGAGCAAACCGCAGCATGCTGCGGTTTGTTCTCCGGTCTGAAGACGGAACGGAATGCTTTCAGGAGCATTCCGTTGTCTTCAGTTCAGTTTTGTCCCCATTGACAATGAATGGGGACAAAACTGCAGCGTTTTTTCCGGTATTGAGCCCCTATAACGGAACTCAATACCGGAATTTAAAAACGCTAGTGTGAAAGTAGCCTAACTCAACTGTCCTTGGTAGAATCCAGGTAACCACGTACCAGGGGTAGCTAACTAGGTTAAGGCCCAGAACAATGGTGTGCAAAACGGTGGAAGGTCAAGTAATCAGTAATGAGTTTCTTTTATTCATAAGACAAAGTAGTAAATTCCTCTTGCATGGTAAGTGAAGAACATTTTCCAAAGGGGAAACTGGTCCCTGGGGGTAGAAGCCCCATTCATGGCACAAACGATGGGCCTCTGCTTGGTTATTCACCGTGGATCCATCCTTAGAAATGATTAGTATGACTGGAAAACCCTATTGACCATGATCTTATGATCCCTTAAGGCCTTGGTACTCATGATGTATGCTCTCTCCTGGCAAGGGTGACTGCTGAAAGAACCAGAAACAGGAGTATATTCTTAACTCAGGTAAATCCAGAGCTTTCCATGAGACTACAATCACCCGCTATTTAATATGAAAGAAAGAGTGTCACATTTACACCACAGGGAAAACCGCAGGACAAATGGATTTGTGAGAAGGTAGGCCCAATCTATAGTAAAATCAAATTGGGTGATATCTGCCAAAATGCAGCCAAAGAAGTCAGTCCGTTAGAAATTCCTTGAGGGCTTCAGGCTTAACTGATTTGATACCCCTGAATGACAGGTTATTCATTCTCGATCGGTCCTCAGTATCGCCCATTTTCAATTTAATAGCTTACAATTCTTATTCCTCAGAGTTTGCAATATCCACAAGTTCATTGTATGCAGAGATTATGTCCACCATCTTTGTCTCAATGTGAGAGGTTCTGTCCCCCAACAATGTAATTTCTAGTTGAAATTGGTGGAGAGCCTGCTGGAACTCCTTTTGTATAGAGGCCTTAAAGGGAGTCTGTCACCTCCTTTTCACCAATATAACTAAGAGCACTTCCCCACGGAAGATTGCAGACACATCCCAGACATACCTGTGTGTACTTTGTGTCTGTATTACATGTCCAGGAAAAACACTTTTATTCTGCAGGAAAACTGCGGGAGTCGGGAGAGAAAGCCGTTTTTAGTTTCACTTTCAGCTGGGCACTTAGGAGCTGTTTTCCTGCAGAATAAAAGTGCTTTTTCTGAAGATGGAATACAGTCACAAAGTGCACACAGGGGTTTCTGGGATGTGTATGCAATAGTGATGAGTGAATCGAAGCGGCAATATTCGTGATTCACACGAATATTGCCCGCTTGGGCTCGGCATCCCGAGGCAGCGCGGACTTGTGATTATTCGTGCGTCACTGCAAGTTTGAAATGCCCGTTTTTTTCAGCCAATCAGCATCAAAGGGAAGCCTGTGGGAACGCCTGCTGTGATGTAACAGCCCCTATACCTCCCCAGCAGTGATTGGCTGGCAGTGACATGTGACCTAAATTTACATAAGGTAGGGACTTGCACAGTGTCGTACTGGCCCACCAGAGGACCGGAGGATCCTCCGGTAGGCCCCAATCCACCCAGCCACTTAAAAAAAGCATACTTACCTGTCCTGCCGCGCTGCCGCTGTCCTCGGCTCCCACGCTCCACTGTCTTCCCTTCCGGCGTGCACTATGACCTGACGCAGGGGGGAAGAGACCCTGATCTGAGGTCTAATGGGGCACAAGACGCTGACCTGAAGTCTGATAGGGGCATGAGACGCTGACCTGAGGTCTGATGGGGGCACTAGACGCCGACCTGAGGTCTGATGGGGGCACGAGACGCCGACCTGAGGTCTGATGGGGGCACGAGACGCCGACCTGAGGTCTGATGGGGGCACGAGACGCCGACCTGAGGTCTGATGGGGGCACGAGACGCCGACCTGAGGTCTGATGGGGGCACGAGACGCCGACCTGAGGTCTGATGGGGGCACGAGACGCCGACCTGAGGTCTGATGGTGGCACGAGACGCCGACCTGAGGTCTGATGGGGGCACGAGACGCCGACTTGAGGTCTGATGGGGGCACGAGACGCCGACCTGAGGTCTGATGGGGGCACGAGACCCCAACCTGAGGTCTGATGGGGGCACGAGACGCCGACCTGAGGTCTGATGGGGGCACGAGACGCCGACCTGAGGTCTGATGGGGGCACGAGACGCCGACCTGAGGTCTGATGGGGGCACGAGACGCCGACCTGAGGTCTGATGGGGGCACGAGACGTCGACCAGAGGTCTGATGGGGGCACGAGACGCCGACCAGAGGTCTGATGGGGGCACGAGACGCCGACCAGAGGTCTGATGGGGGCACGAGACGCCGACCAGAGGTCTGATGGGGGCACGAGACGCCGACCTGAGGTCTGATGGGGGCACGAGACGCCGATCCCTGTACTGTGACATCACTGTGTTTATTATCCCTGTACGGTGACATCACTGTGTTTATTATCTCTGTACTGTGACATCACTGTGTTTATTATCTCTGTACTGTGACATCACCGTTTTTATTATCCCTGTACAGTGACATCGCTGTGTGTATTATCCCAGTGCAGGAAGAGGTAAGTGGTCTGTGTTTGTGTGTTTGTTTTCTATTTTTCAGGGTCGTGAATGCAGAGGACTACGTCGGATTTGGTGGACTGCGTCGGACCAGCTTTTTTTTTTTAATAAAATGGTCAAACAGGGGTCTGGGGGAGTGTTTATTTCAATAAAATGTTTTATACTTGTGTGTGTATTTTTTTTTACAATACTACAGTTTTAGTAATTATGGCTATCTACAGACGGCCCTGATTACTAATACTGGGCTTAGTGCTTGCCGGTATGGCAGGCCAGCACTAACCCCAACAGCTATTACCTCGGCACCCACCGCCACCAGGGGTGCCGGGAAGAGCCGAGTACCGGCAGGACCGGACCTTCTAAATTGAGGGTCTGGCTCTGGGGCGGCTGCAGGCTGGTACCATTAGGCTGGGAAGGGCCAATAACCGTGTCCCTTCCCACCCTGGTAGTGCCAGGCTGCCGCTGCTGGTTGTATCTGGCTGGCGAAGGAAAAAAGGGGGGGACCCCACGCCATTGTTTAAAAAATTATTTAATTATTTTTGTAAAAAAATGGCGTGGGGGCCCAAAAACTGTAGTATTGTAAAAAAAATACACACACACAAGTATAAAACATTTTATTGAAATAAACACTCCCCCAGACCCCTGTTTGATCATTCTATTAAAAAAAAAAAAAGCTGGTCCGACGTAGTCCACCGAACCCGACGTAGTCCTCTGCATTCACGACCCTGAAAAATAGAAAACAAACACACAAACACAGACCACTTACCTCTTCCTGCACTGGGATAATACACACAGCGATGTCACTGTACAGGGATAATAAACACAGTGATGTCACTGTACAGGGGTAACAAACACAGATATTTCTTTATGGTGGGCCCCAAGAATTATTTCCTCTGGTGGGCCCTAGGTACTCCAGTCCGACCCTGAGTATATACTGTAAGCCTGTATTCTGTGTAGGATAGGAAGCCCCAACAGTCTTTTTAAATACTAATTGATTCTGTGAAGAAAACTATACAGTATATGCTGTAAGCCTGTATTCTGTGCAGGATAGGAAGCCCCAACAGTCTTTTAAAAACTAATTGATTCTGTGAGAAAAATTCAGTATATGCTGTAAGCCTGTATTCTGTGCAGAGCTGTGCCTGGTACACCTTGTCCAGCCACATAGCTCAAACTATACATCTGTAAAAAGATATATTCCTGTGCATGACTGTGCAGTGACTAGGGTATACATTTCATCAGCCTGCTATATACCTCACAGTCTATAGATACCGTATTGATCTGTAGATTCTAGTTTTATTTGCGCAAACTGCGTACATTTTTTTTTGGATAGGTCTGAAAATAATTTTACCTGCATATCTATCTATATTGTCTGTTGAATTTGACTGCTCTGTTATACTCGGTGCAGTGAGTTGGGAAAAAAATTTCATCAGCCTGCTATATACCTCACAGTCTATAGATACCGTATTGATCTGTAGATTCCAGTTTTATTTGCGCAAACTGCGTAAATTTTCTTTTTGGGATAGGTGTGAAAAATAATTTTACCTGCGTATCTATATTGTCCGTTGAATTTCACTGATCTGTAATACACGGTGCAGTGAGTTGGGAAAAAAATTTCATCAGCCTGCTATATACCTCACAGTCTGTAGATACCGTTATGAATCTTTACAATTATAATAATACTAGCAGAAAGACTCGGCTTCGCCTGGGTATAGTTCATCTATTTATTTAATGTTTCTGTGTGTCATTGCAGAGAGAAAGTCAATGCAGCTGACAGAAATTGATTTTTACCTTCATTTTTTCAATCCCTATTGGCTGCGGAGTGGGAGGGGGTGTGGTTTAATGGGACACGGGGGGGGAGGGTTAAGTCCTTCATTTCAGGGTGGCCTGAATTATAGGTTAATGCCATGGTAATTTGAGGAAACACAATGGGTAGCAGTGGAAGAAAACATTGCTTTGCGCGGGTATATTTAATCTATTTCATTTAATGTTTCTGTGTGTCGTTGCAGAGAGAAAGTCATCCTCCCTCCCATCCCTGCAGCTGACAGATGTTGATTTTTACCTTCAATTGTTCAATCTCCATTGGCTGCGGAGTGGGAGGGGTCATGGCCTGACTGAGTCGGGGGCGTGACGTTGCAAGACATGGGGCGGGGTTTTAAGTCCTTCTTTTGATGGTGGCCAGAATTACAGGTCGATGCCATGGTAATTTATGAGGACACGCCATGGGTAATAGTGGAAGAAAACATTGCTTTGCACGGGTATATTTAATCTGTTTCATTTAATGTTTCTGTATGTTGTTGCAGAAAGAAATCCAACTTCCCTCCCACCCCTGCAGCTGACAAAAGTTGATTTTTACCTTCATTTTTTCAATCCCCGTTGGCTGCGGAGTGGGAGGGGGCGTGGCCTGACAGAGTCGGAGCGTGGTTTCCCGAGATCTGGGGCGGGGGTCAGAGTGGCATGAATTACAGGTCGATGACATGGTAATTTATGGGGACCCGCAATGGGTAGCAGTGGAAAAAAACATCTTTTATTAGTACTGAATGGTCGTAGTCTAAAATTAGTCAATGTCATCTACGATTTTTGTGTGTCGTTGCAGAGAGAAATTCACCCTCCCACCCCTGCAGCTGATTTTTTTCAATCCCCGTTGCCTGCGGAGTGGGAGGGGGCGTGGCCTGGCAGAGTTGGGGGTGTGGATTATCAAGATGCTTCGAACGGTTGTAGTCTGAAATTAGTCTATTTCATCTAAAATTTTGTGCGTCATTGCAGAGAGAAATTCACCCTCCCACCCCTGCAGCTGACAGAAGTTTATTTTTCCCTTCATTCTTTCAATCCCTGTTGGCTGCAGAGTGGGAGGGGGCATGACCTGACAGAGTTGGGGGTGTGGCTTAGCAAAGCGCTTCGCATAGGTGATTTAATCTATTTCATTTAATGTTTCTGTGTGTCGTTGCAGAATGGCTGCAGAGTGGGAGGGGGCGTGGTCTGACAGAGTTGGGGGCATGACTTAGCAAGACGATTCGAACAGTTGTAGTCTATTTTATCTAAAATTTTTGTGTGTCGTTGCAGAGAGAAATTCACCCTCCCACCCCTGCAGCAAACAGAAGTTTATTTTTACCTTCATTTTTTCAATTCCCATTGGCTGCGGAGTGGGAGGGGGCGTGACCTGACAGAGTCGGGGGCGTGGATTAGCAATACGCTTCGCATGGGTGTATTTAATCTATTTTATTTAATGTTTGTGTGTGTTGTTGCAGAAAGAAAGTCAACCTCCCACCCATCCCTGCAGCTGACAGAAGTTGATTTTTACCTTTATTTTTTCAATCTTTGCTGGCTGTGGAGTGAAAGGGGGTGTGGCCTGATGGAGTCAGGGGTGTGGCTTAGTGAGACCTGGGGCGGGGGTTTTAAGTACTTCTTTTAGGGTGGCCTGAATTAAAGGTCAATACCATGCTTATTTATGAGCCCATGCAATAGACAGCAGTGGAGGAAAACATCTTTTATTACTACTGAACTGTAGTAATAGAAAAAAACATAAGTTATATTTATGGTAACCGGAATACCTTTAACAGTGTCAGTAAATAGAAATGGATGAGATCCTCAGCTGCTGATAATTACCTGGTTGTTATGGAAACCTGCCCTCCCTGTGTGCCTTTGCAGAGAATGGCAGTTGGAGTTTAAAACCAAAGTTCCCAGTTGTAATGTTGGCTAATGGAGATCATATTTTGGGAATATCTCAGGAACGGTATGTCCTAGAGAGATGAGACCTGGTCTAAAACCTTCCCGGACACCTGATGTACCTGTGTGCCGAATTTGGTGAAAATCGGTCCAGTAGTTTGGTCGCGCATAGACAGACAGACAGACAGAAACTCATTTTTATATTATTAAGAGATAATACTGCTACTGTGCACATGGAGAACCCCAGGGTCAGGGGGAGAGGGGGAACAGCTGGGAGAGGTGGAAGAGGTGGTCGTGGAGGGAGAGGTGGGAATCGTGGTGGTGCTGTGGTCAGCGGTCAGCAAGACAGTACGACACAGCCACAGGGCAGGCAGAGCAGGGCGGAACAGTACCGCAAGATGGTGAGGGAGTATGTCGCAGACCAGACCAACGTCCTGACCGATAACTCCACGCCATATAATTACTGGCTGGCCAAGCTGGACAGGTGGCCAGAACTTGCGCAGTACGCTCTTGAGGTGCTTGCCTGCCCTGCTGCAAGTGTACTGTCTGAAAGGGTTTTTAGTGCCGCCGGGGGTATCATTACGGACAAACGGACGCGCCTGTCCACCAACAACGCCGACATCCTCACGTTCATCAACAGGTCATGGATATCCCCCCAGTTCTCATCCCCACCTCAGGCTACCTCCTAAATTGCTTGCTTTCCTCCTCCTCCTCCTCCTCTTCATCTGAGTTGCATATGCAACAATTTTTCAGGAAAGTCATCCGGCTTCCTACTAACAATTTTTCAGCAAAGTCATCCGTCTTTCTACTAACAATTTTTCAGGAAAGTCATCCGGCTTTCTAAAAACAATTTTTCAGGAGTCATGCGGCTTTGTAACAAAATTTTTTTATGAAAGGCCATGGGGTTCTATACACACAGTGCTGACAGAAGCCCATCAGCCTTTCTAAACACAATGCCCACTGCCTCTCCCAAGCAGTTGTGGTGCTGATGTTGCCTCACACTTAAAATTGATCTGTTCCACTCTCTTCCTCGGGCTGTCTGCGGAGAAGGCGGACGCTCCGAACCGGTATCATGGCGGCTCTCCGGCCCATCATCAAGCCCAGGATCGTCAAGAAGCGGACGAAGAAGTTCATCCGCCACCAATCAGACCGTTATGTAAAGATTAAGCGCAACTGGCGTAAACCCAGAGGTATTGACAACAGAGCCCGCAGGAGGTTCAAGGGGCAGATCCTGATGCCCAACATTGGGTACGGTAGCAACAAGAAGACCAAACACACGCTGCCCACAGGGTTCCACAAATTCCTGGTCCACAATGTCAAGGAGCTTGAGATTCTGTTGATGAGCAACAAGTCCTTCTGTGCAGAAATCGCCCACAACGTCTCCTCAAAGAACCGAAAGACCATTGTGGAGAGAGCGGCACAGCTCGCCATCAAAGTGACGAACCCCAACGCCAGACTGCGCAGCGAAGAGAACGAATAAATATCTCTGTGGTTATTTGTTCTAAATAAAAGTTAAATAAACACAAAAAAAAATTGATCTGTTCCTGTGCCTGATCCACCCAAGTTGAATCTGTCCCATCATGAGAAAGTCTCCCAAAGGAGTCCCCACTGTAACTTGCTTCACTTTCAACTACCTCACCCCCCCCGACACCTGTGTCTCGCCATTGTCCACCACCTCCTCAGACAACACTGGTAAATCCCCACTGTCAGCACACTGAGACTGCAAAAGGTCTTGCGAATTGGGGCAGAGAATGTTCTGGGGTAGCACATCAGAGAAGGGGGGACTATGGGGTTCCAGGGAGTACGTGACCACATGCAATCTCCATCCAAAAAGTTATACTGAGGCTCACCACCATGCTTTACACTGCAATCTTATTGAAAGACAGACAATCAGGGGTTCACCGCCAGGTTGTCAGGCAGCATTTTTAAGTGGGTCACCATTACCATGTCCCTGAAAATTGCCTTGGGGTCATCACCAGACTATTGGCCAGATTTAGAAAAAATGGTGCAATTAGGGAGCCTCAGAGGCATCCCTACATGCTGCCCCTGGTGTTTCCTATCCATTTCCAAGGTGTTTCCATCTTTTTCTGAGGTTTTCACATGTTGGGGCAAACTTGACTGTGCAGAACCTTTGGCCCCTGCAAAAATATTCGGGTCTCCCATAGACTTTAATGGGATTTGTGATTCGGCTCAAACCCACGAATCCCGCGGAAAATTCAGGCCGAATACCGAATCCCCGAATCTTTTAGGTTTCGATCAACTCTAGTATGCAATCTTCTGTGGGGAAGTGCTCTTAGTTATCCTCATCATGAGTAAGGATCTCTCAGCAATGACCTGAAACACACAGATGTTGTCTGTGTGTATGACTTTTTACCTTTTTGCATAAATATACTACTGATTTTTATAGATGCTGAATTTCTCAATATTTTTGGGTAAAAATAGGTACGCCTGATCCAGGTGTTATCCGTGCTTCCTGGAATTACCTACTGGTGAGCTGGACTTGATTCATTTTTTCCATCACATTATAAACTGCTTGTTTCCAGGGGTCACAAACACCGGTGCAGTGCAGACATGAGGTGGCCAGGACAGAAGCTGCTGCATATGCGTGCTCCCATGGTCCAGGCCACCAGAGAGACTGTTACTTTTCCCTATAGTGTGCAAGAATGGCCACCACTGCTGGATTATAACCTCCTGGATATGGGCAGGGTGTAATCTGATGGAAAAATTAATCAAGCCAGCAAAAGGGGCAATATGGACAATCACCATATATTAGTAAGTGCCTTGTATTAACTTTGTCCACATGTTCAATGCCATTTGCTGGAGTTAGACAACCCTTTTAAGGTCACTTAAATGCCATGGTATCTTCAGGTATAGGTTGATCTGTTGAAGTGGAGTGAGAATCTGGAGCAGAGGTATGTGCACCTAGGAAGAACTTGGTTAGGCTGGGTTCACCTCACCACTGTTTTTTCCATTAGAAGAGCAAATCAATGAAAATATGGAAGTATGGGATAGATACAACTGACCCTAATGGAGCTGAACAGACTTTGTTGATTACAATGGGGTCTATTTTATGCTCTTATATAGCGCTGACACATTCTGCAGCGCTTTACAAGCATTAGCATCACGCTGTCCCCAATGGGGCTCACAATCTAAGATCCCTATCAGTGTCTTTGGAGTGTGGGAGGAAACCGGACTACCTGGAGGAAACCCACACAAATACGGGGAGAACATACAATTTCAGTTTCTGTTTGGAATCCTGTTTTTTTATCTGACAAAAAAGTCCTGCATACAGAAATTTTCCCTCCGGTCCTTTCAATGGAATCTACAAAATAGTCCCTGAACAGAACCTCCAACACAGATGTAAACCTGTAAGTCTTAGAGAACTTTTCTTTGACTTTTACTTCCTAATGCTACTTTCACACTAACATTTTTTGCAGATCTGTCAAGGATCAGCAAAAACGCTTCTGTTACAATAATACAACCTTATGCATCCGTCATGAACAGATCCGGTTGTACTATGTCTTATATATCCATGACGGATCCGTCATGAACTCCATTGAAAGTCAATAGGCGATGGATCCGTTTTCTATTGTGTCAGAGAAAACAGATCCGTCCCCATTGACTTACAGGACGAATCCGTCTTGCTCCGTACTACATCACAGACAGAAAAATGTTGCTTGCAGCGTTATTCTGTTCACGATAAGAGCGCAACCCAACGGAACGGATTGCATTTTGGTGCATTCCGTTTCGTTCAGTTTTGTCCCCATTGATCCATACAAAATCAGATGGTGCGGATTTCATGCAGATTTTGAACGCACATAAGATCCGCACACATTTCCATGAGGATTTCTGTGCATTTCTACCTCCCATTCATTTCAATGGGATGAAGCACTGAGGACAGCAGAGTGGCGGCTTAACCCTTTCGCTACATGTACGTTGCTGGAGTGATGTGGGAACATGACGCCCGTGCAGCGGGTGTCATGGCCTGCAGATCTCTGCGGTTTCAAAAAGCAGAGACCTGCGGCTACTTACCGCAACTGGCAATAATATCGATTGCGGTAATTATCGTGATCACAGCATCTAAATGTGCTAAAACCTGGAAGCTCGAGCTTCTGAGTGTCCTACAGACCAATCGGGGCAGCTGCAGTTGATCTGAATGCTGTAAACCTCGCTGACGAGCCTTACAGTGTTCATGCTGCAATTCTTATTTTGGCCACCAGATAGCAGGCCAGGATAAGAAATGAGCAAAACTGATTTAAAATAGGATTTAAAACAATCACTGATAGTTCAAAATGAAAATTTCAAAAACATTATTTATAGACATATGTTGAAGAAAAGAAAAGGATGTGGCACTCACCAATCCGTGTGGAGATCCCTGAGGCACTGAAAGGATTTTTGGGATTATTTGCAGGCAGTGCCATCTCCCTATTTCTTCATCCTTTGGATATATATTATTTATAGACTCATATATGATCCTTTAAATCATCACAAAAAAATAAAAAAAAGTTAAAAAATAAATGAAAAAAAATGTAAAAGTTTAAATCACTCCCCTTTCCATATAATTAAAAAAAATACCTAAATAACAATAAATATAAACATCATGGGTATCACCGCGATCGAAAATGCCCGTACTATTAAAATTTATTTTAAAAATTCTAATACGGTGATGTCAGGGCTGGGATACACAGATAGGGGTAGTGATCCCTAAGCTTAACCCCAACCCCTTTCCCTGCCTATTGCCCACTCAGGCTAACCCCTGAGTCGACAACCAGAAGACTTGAAATACACTAGAAAAAGTGCAGGGGAAGGGAAGACAAACAAGACAGACAAACAAGAATCAAATGGGAAGTCAGGTAGCCGCGTCAAAACCAGGAGAGTACGTCAGGAACAAAATCAGCAAGCAAAGAGAAGTCAAAAACACGCCAAGGGTCAAGGAACAACAAGAGTCTAAACTGCAGAGCAAAAATAACAACCAGGTAGTAGCAAGGAACTCCAAACACTGGCAGCTAGGTAAACATTAGAGGGCCTTAAATACCTAGCAGACCCCACCCAACCAGCTGACTGGGAGGAGAAAGCAAGGAACCAAAACTTAACTCCTGAGATACTAAATAAACAGAAAATAAACAGACACTATATTGCTCGCGTTTTCCGGCGACCATTAACAGGCCGTGAGCGAGAGTGTGCACCAGCCACGTCCCTGGCACTTATGACCGTCACGTGCGTCCCCTGCCTGGGACGCGCATCCACAGCCAGAGACCGCCGGCTGGAGGAGGAGCCTGCCGAAATAGCGGACGAAGCCTGACCACGGGCAACCACCTCGCCACCAGAGTCAGGGGCAGGACCAGCAGAACGGGTGCAATGACTGCCGGTCCTGACAGGTGAATTGCGTAATGGAAAAAAGGGTCAAAATGGACGATTTGCCATTTTTTCATTGCTTCTCTTACCCCCAAAAATGTAATAAAATACTTTTTCAGGACGTTAGAAGGCTTAGAAGTTTAGAAGCCATTTTTCAAATTTTTAACAAAATTTCCAAAACCATTTTTTTAAGCACCAATTCAGATATAAAGTGATTTTGAGGGGCTTACGTAATGGAAACCACCCATAAATGACACCATTTTAGAAACTACACCCGTCAAATGATAAAAAACTGATGTTACAAACTTTGTTAACCCTTGAGGTGTTCTACAAGAATTAAAGGAAAATGGAGGTGAAATTTCAAAATTTCACTTTTTTGGTAGATTATTCATGTTAATAACTTTTTTCTTGCAACACAGCAAGGGTTCACAGCAAACTAAACCTCAATATACATTGCTCTGATTCTGCAGTTTACAGAAATACCCCATATGTGGTGGTAAATGTCTCTATGGGTTTGTGGCAGTGGTCAGAAGGAAAGGAGCGCCATACGGATTTTGGAGGCAGATTTTGCTAGAATGGTTTTTAGACACCATTTTGTAATTGAGAGACCCTGACGTACCCCTACATTGGAAACCCTCAAAAAGTGACCCCATTTTGGAAACTACACCCTTCAAAGAATATATTAATGGGGGTACTGGCCACTTTGACCCCCTAAGCGTTTTACGGAATTTGGAAACACTTGGCTGTGAAAATGAAAACTTTCATTTCTTCCAATAAATTGTTGCTTTAGCCCCACATGTTTTTATTTTCACAAGGGGTAACAGGAGAAAAGCACCCCATAATTTGCTTCACATTTTCTCCTGAATACGGCAACACCCCATATGTGGTAGTAAATTGCTGTTGGGGCACATGGCAGAAGGAGTGCCATATGGATTTTGCAGCCCAAGGTTTGCGGGAGCCATTGATTTTTATTTTTTTGAGTTATTGTCTTATGTGGGGGCTCATTTTTGCGGGATGAGGTGATGTTTTCATTGGTACCATTTTGGGGTACATAAGACTTTTTGATCGCTTGGTATTACACTTTTTGTGAGTCAAGGTGAAAAAAAAAGCTGTTTGGGCATAGTTTTCTTTAAAAAATTTTTACAGCATTCACCTGAGGAGGCAAATCATGTGATATTTTTATAGAGCAGGACGCGGCAATACCAATACCCAATATGTCTACCATTTTTATTTTTGTTAAATTTTACACATTAGCTGCATTTTTGAACAGAATTACAGTGCCTTGTGAAAGTATTTGGCCCCCTGGAACTTTTCAACCTTTTGCCACATTTCAGGCTTCAAACAAATAGATCTAACATTTAAAATTTTTGGTGAAGAATCAACAACAAGTGGGTCACAATTGTGAAGTGGAACGAAATTTCATTCACACGTCCGTATAATGTGTCCGCATCCTTTCCGCAATTGCGGACAATTATGCGGATAGGATGCGGATCTATTCATTTCAATGGGTCCCGAAAAAATGCGGACAGTACACCGTGTGGTGTCCGCATCCGTGTGTCCGTTCCGACTGTCCGCATAAAGAAATCCTCCTGTCCTACTTTTCTCCCGAATTGCGGTCCATAGCACAATGAAAGTCTATGGATCCGCAAAAAATGCGGAAGACATGCGGAAAGGCATCCGCATGTCATCCGTATTTGCGGATTCCGTTCCAGGAGGGGAGAAAAAAGGTACAGATGTTATTTATCCTTCCGTTTTTTGCGGATCCGCAAAAAACGGATGACATATGGATACATCCTTTCCATTTTTTACGGAAAAACAGAACGGATGTCCTGGAAAAACGGAGTTTTTTGCGGAACAACGGAGCAGCAAAAAACTGACCGTTTTCCAGGATGTGCACAAATACGGACGTGTGAATGGGGCCTTACTTTCAGTTCAGAAAACTCACTCCAGAAGTTCATTGAGGATCTCTGAATGATCCTATGTTGTCCTAAATGACTGATGAAGATAAATAGAATCAAGTCTCCATATAAATGCACCTGCTCTGTGATAGTCTCAGGGTTCTGTTTAAAGCACAGAGAGCATCATGAAGACGAAGGAACACACCAGGCAGGTCTGTGATACTGTTGTGGAGAAGTTTAAAGTCGGATTTCGATACCAAAAGATTTCCCAAGCTTTATACATCCCTCCCAAGGAGCACTGTGCAAGCGATCATATTGAAATGGAAGGGGTATCAGACCACTGCAAATCTACCAAGACCCGGCCGTCCCTCTAAACTTTCATCTCAAACAAGGAGAAGACTGATCAGAGATGCAGCCAAGAGGCCCATGATACTCTGGATGAACTGCAGAGATCTACAGCTGAGGTAGGAGAGTCTGTCCATAGGACAACAATCAGTCGAACACTTCACAAATCTGGCCTTTATGGAAGAGTGGCAAGAAGAAAGCCATTTCTCAAAGATATCCATAAAAAGTGTAGTTTACAGTTTGCCACAAGCCACCTGGGAGACACACCAAACATGTGGAAGAAGGTGCTCTGGTCAGATGAAACCAAAATCGAACTTTTTGGAAACAATGCAAAACAATATGTTTGGCGTAAAACCAACACATTTCATCACCCTGAACACACCATCCCCACTGTCAAACATGGTGGTGGCAGCATCATGGTTTGGGCCTGCTTTTCATCAGCAGGGACAGGGAAGATGGTTAAAATTGATGGGAGGATGGATGGAGCCAAATACAGGACCATTCTGGATGAAAACCTGTTGGAGTCTGCAAAAGACCTGAGACTAGGACGGAGATTTATCTTCCAACAAGACAATGATCCCAAACATAAAGCAAAATCTACAATGGAATGGTTCAAAAATAGACGTATCCATGTCTTAGAATGGCCAAGTCCAGACCTGAATCCAATTTAGAAAATGTGGAAAGAGCTGAAAACTGCTGTTCATAAACGCTCTCCATCCAACCTCAAAGAGCTTGAGGTGTTTTGCAAGGAAGAATGGGCAAGAATTTCAGTTTCCAGATGTGCAAAACTGAAGCCTGAAATGTGGCAAAAGGTTGAAAAGTTCCAGGTGCCGAATACTTTCGCAAGGCACTGTAAATCTTGTTTTAGTGCTGCCATTTTCAGAGAGCCATATTTAGGTAGGGTATCAATTTCTGCGGGATGAGATGAAGTTTTGATTGGTACCATTTTGGGGTACATATGCTTTTTTGATCGCATGGTATTACACTTTTTGTGAGTCAAGGTGAATAAAATAGCTGTTTTGGCATATTTTTTTTTTAAATGTTTTTACAGCATTCACCTGAGGGGGCAAATCATGTGATATTTTGAGCAGGTTGTTACGGACATGGCGATACCCAATATGTCTACCATTTTTTATTTTTGTTAAATTTTACACATTAGATTTATTTTTGAACAGAATAAAAAATTTTTGTGTTGCCATTTTCTGAAAGCCATATTTTTTAAATTTTTCTGGCGATTGTCTCAGGTAGGGTCTCATTTTTTGCAGGACAAGATGACGCTTTGATTGGTACCATTTTGGGTTAAATACGCCTTTTTGATCGTCTGCTATTACACTTTTTGTGAGGCAAGAGGGAAAAAAATGGCTGTTTTGGCATAGTTTTTTTATATTTTTTACAGCATTCACCTGGGGGGCTATCTCATGTAATATTTTTATAGAGCAGGTTGCTACGGACGCGGCGATACCCATTTTGTCTAACATTTTTATTTTTGGAAAGTTTTACACATTAGATACATTTTTGAACAAAATAAAATATTTTTTTGTGTTGCCATTTTTTTTACTTTTCGGGCGATTGTCTTAGGTAGGGTCTCATTTTTTGCGGGACAAGATGACGGTTTGATTGGTACCATTTTGGGGTACATGTGCTTTTTTGATCGCCTGCTTTTACACTTTTTGTAAAGGAAGGTGACCAAAAAATGGCTGTTTTGGCACTGTTTTTTTTTTTACTGCGTTTACCTGGCGGGGTGGATCATGTGATATTTTTATAGAGCCGGTCGATACGGACGCGGTGATCAGAAGTCACTTCCCGCAGCGCCGTACATGTACGGTGCTGGGCGGGAAGGGGTTAAATTTCTTTTTACACTATTTCAACATAAGGAACTTATACATATGCAAGAGCGGATTAAGAACTTAAAGTGGCCCTGGAAAAAATACTAAAAGTGGCCCTGTTTTGTAGTTGAGTCCGAATTGATGGAAGGCAGGGCCAGCAATACCCTATTGTGGCACATTAAACCACCCCAACAGAGCCAAATACCACAGTCCATCACAAAATACCGCCAGCAGCACAAAATACATCACCAAAAACATCCACTGGCCGGCAGTGAGGAGGGCTCAGGCGGCCCCCTGGGCATCCGCCCACCGGGAAATTTCCCTTTAAGGTCTATGGCCAATTCGCCCCTGTACATATGGGGTATCGTTGTAATTGTACTGACCCAGAGAAAGAGGAGCATGGGTCAGTTTTGCTGCAAACAAAACGCAGTGGGAACAAAACCTGTAAAACGGTGGTGGAATTGCGTTTTTTTTAACAATTCCACCCCATTTGGAATTTTTTTACCACTTATCACCACTATATTTTATGCCATTATTGTGATTATATATACACGGGGTGTATCACGTGTCATCGATCCTGGATGCAATGGCAATTGAGTTGCATTGCGTTCTGGGTCTTCCGGTCACGTGGGATGCCCGGGGCGGTCACGTGTGCGTTCCTGGCTGATTGTGTTTCCGGTGGCCGAGACGCAGCCGCAGTTGATTTTGTAGTACGCTGAAATGGAAATAGGGACATCCTGGTTAGTATTTCTATCTTTTAATCATGTATTTTTTAATTATGTGCACATGTTGCATCACAGGTGTAGGTGGAATGAGGATGATTATGTATTATACACAATTTTAGTTTTTTGCACTTGTTTTATTATGAACTGTTGCTAGGAATACAATTATGTTATATATTTGGATGCATTAATTTATATATGGATTTACAATCATGTGTAAAACTGTTATTTATTGATTTTTATAATAATGATGTAATAACTGGAATTAATTAAGTGGACTATAAATATTTGAAAACACTGATGTAAAACACACTACTGTTTCAGAAAAGTCCCATTGAGAAGGACTGAAACGTCGCTCTGGTGGAATAAACACATTTTGCTTTTGGCATAATCCGTGGTGGTGCTGTGGAATTAATTTCTTTATATATTTGGATTGGACCACGTCCCAGACGCTGGCACACCATCATCTTATACTGTGCAGTGCTGCTTTCATTTTTTAATTATTTATTTGGATCCTGCTAGCTGGCACGCTACAACATGACGGACACTACAAGAGAAATATACTCGGTAACTGACTTATCTACACCAGATACCTTTGTTTATACAGTGTATGAAGCAGAGAGGATTCTAAATGCTTGTGATGGAGACGCGGCTTTTTTATCCACACCAACAGTTCTGGACACAAAAAGGAATCTTGAGAGAGTAACAAAAAGGATCATTGCTTTAGAGCTGCACTTAACAACATTGAGTGAGTATTATAAATCTCGGCGCATTCCTCGTGGTCTACGCACTCACTGTCAACCAACTATGTACATGCAAAACAATGAATTTCGTCAAAAATATGAACTTATAGCTAACAAGTTTTCTCTTGATTTAATCTTGCTTAATATGGAGTTCTTACAAAAAGATCTTATGGACACTAGGAAACAGAAGGAGGATTTTTTTTTTTTTTCAAATATATTTTATTTGATTTTCTTATTTTTTAAGAACAATACAGAAAAAATACCAAACAACAAAGTTAGCTATTCCATACAATAGTATTTGTGCAGTATATTGGCTACACGTTCACTTCATTATATCCCAACACTTAGGTTACATACATCAGTACATGTCTCTTATTTATTAACACTGAACACTCCCCGCAAACTTTCCAATGGTACCTTTCAGTTCTTCTAGCAGATACCATTTAGTTAATCTGAAAGAGTCAAAAATTTGTGTCTTCTCCGCTACCTCACATTGGTGTAGAATAAAATACTTCCACTTCTTAAAGAATCTTTTCCCTTGGCCTTCCTTATCCTTCAAAGCCACCAACCTCTCTAACCATAATATTTTCTTCAGGCATGTTACAACCTGGCCAGTCAACGGTATCTGTGCCGTCAACCATTCAGTCAACAAACATTTCTTGGCCGCCATGAGGATGGTGTGTGCTAGTGGTGGTAAATGAGTGTCCCTCCCCAATGTCGAGTTATTTCTTTCCCCTTCAAGGTGAAAAAGAACCACTTTCTGATCTGTGATACCTCTAAACCCACAAACTTTCTTGAGCATGGAATGGACGCCTTCCCAGAAGATCTTTAGTTTCGGACAACTCCATAATCCATGTATGAGGTCTGTTTTAGGTTTTGTACATTTGGGGCAATTCGTAATTCTGTCAGGTTTCAAAGGTGATGGTGGTAAGTCGAAGGCATAAATAGCCCTATGCATAATTTTCAGTTGGGTTTCTCTCCAACTTTCGGACACTACATGTTTTCTGAAATCAGCCCATCCCCTAATAATGTCTTGGCCTACATCTGCCTGTTGTAGCTGTTTCACCCATCCTTTATACATTAAAGAGGCATCCTCTGGGATCAACTTGATCCTAATAAAAGAATATATATCTGACACTGACCTTCTATCATTGGATAAGATAAACTTGTCAAAAGTATTAGGAGGTGCTTCCCTAGCAATATCTTTAAGTTTCGATTTACAGTAATGCATGATCTGGTGGTAAGGAAATTGGTGACTGCCCTGTAGGTCATATTTAATCCCCAACTCTTGCAAAGATAGCCATCTAGGCCCTTTGTAATGAATTAAATCTCCTACTTTAAGTATACCCTTTGCTTTCCAACTTTTATACAGACAACTCGTCAGGCCCTCTTTGAACTCCGGTGATCCCCATAAAGGTAGGTGTTTGGAGCATTGGTAAGAGAGTCCAAACAATTTTCGCACCGCTTTCCAGGCAATGAGAGTATCTCTGAGAAGAGAGGAGCGCTTCACCTGTGGTGGTACAGCCCTGAAACCCGAGTGAACCAGTGACATTAAGTCCCATGGGCTGGCCATGCCTCTTTCCAGATTAATATTTGAGTGAAAACCCGTATTACCTCTCCAATCTAAGATGTGTCGGAATAGGCAAGCCAAGTTATACCCTCTGACATTCGGAAAGTTGATCCCTCCCTCTGTTTTGGGTCTCATGAGTTTGTCCAAAGCAATTCTAGGTCTTTTCCCAGCCCATATGAAAATTGAGAATTGTTTATATAAGACCGAGACGTCCTTATGTTTCAACAATAATGGAATCGTTTGGAGTGGGTATAAAAGTCTAGCAAAGCATGACATTTTAATTAAATGACATCTTCCCACGAGGTTAAGGGGCAACTGGGCCCACCTTTTTAAATCTGCATGTATCCTATCCAATAGGGGCCTATAGTTCAGGTTGTAAAGAGAGGCTGGTTGTCGACCTACCTTGATACCCAAGTATTTGATATATTCTCTAGGGGAGGATATCCCGTGAATCTTGCTTAGTGACGTACTATTACCAGTTTTTCCCCACAAGAACAGTAGTTCGCATTTAGACATGTTCAATCTGTATCCTGAGTATCTGCCATAATCCGAGAGGGCCGAGAGTACGGCAGGCACATGTTCAGATGGATTGTCTAAAAATAAAATTACATCATCTGCAAATAAAGCAGCTCTAACCTCCTGGTTCCCAACCTCAATCCCCTTAAAGATCTTGGAGGTCTGAAGGTATCGTGACAATGGCTCAATTGCAATGTTGAAAAGTAAAGGCGACAGGGGACAGCCCTGTTCTCCCCTCCGTAAAACAAAGGTCGTGACAGGACCACCTGTATGTACTCTTGTTGTGGACAGTTATATATGTGTTTGAGTAAGTTGCGAAAAGGGCCCCTAAAGCCCATCTTGTCCTGCACCAACCTCAGCCAACCCCAACTCACATTGTCGAAAGCTTTTTCTGCATCCAACGTTAACAAAGCTGGTGATTCTCCTTGACGGGGTTGGTGCTGTACTCTGTCTAACACTGCCACACAGTACGCATATTGGAGACCGCTGCTCGACCTAAGGTGAATCCTACCTGAGCAGGATTGATCAAGGAAGGCATGATGCTACCCAACTATCAGCTATGATTTTTGTAAAATCTTCGCATCTACATTTATCAAAGGATGGTCATGTATGAGCTTGTAATGTTGGGTCCTTGCCATCCTTAGAATAGTTTTGATGTAGGCCATTGAGGCGATTGTGGAAGACCTTCCTCTCCCAGGGCCCCATTATAAATTGTGGTTACGTTTTTACTACCTGATATTTAGAATCTTATAAAATTCTCCCGTGAGCCATCTGGCCTGGAGCTTTACAGTTTTTTAGGGAGCCAATACCTTGATTACTTCTTCCTCCACTATTGGACATTCAGCGATCTAGCGATCTTGAGTCCCTTGGAGAGGGAAACCTTGTCAATAATCGTTGTCTGGAGTGGGACTGACTCATCTAAATATACACTCACGCGGCCACTTTATTAGGTACACCTGTCCAACTGCTCATTAACACTTAATTCTAATCAGCCAATCACATGGCGGCAACTCAGTGCATTTAGGCATGTAGACATGGTCAAGACAATCTCCTGCAGTTCAAACCGAGCATCAGTATGGGGAAGAAAGGTGATTTGAGTGCCTTTGAACGTGGCATGGTTGTTGGTGCCAGAAGGGTGGTCTGAGTATTTCAGAAACTGCTGATCTACTGGGATTTTCACGCACAAACCATCTCTAGGGTTTACAGAGAATGGTCCGAAAAAGAAAAAACATCCAGTGAGCGGCAGTTCTGTGGGCGGAAATGCCTTGTTGATGCCAGAGGTCAGAGGAGAATGGGGCAGACTGGTTGAGCTGATAGAAAGGCAACAGTGACTCAAATTGCCACCGTTACAACCAAGGTAGGCAGAAGAGCATCTCTGAACGCACAGTACGTCGAACTTTGAGGCAGATGGGCTACAGCAGCAGAAGACCACACCGGGTGCCACTCCTTTCAGCTAAGAACAGGAAACTGAGGCTACAATTTGCACAAGCTCATCGAAATTGGACAGTAGAAGATTGGAAAAAACGTTGCCCTGCGTCTGATGAGTCTCGATTTCTGCTGCGACATTCGGATGGTAGGGTCAGAATTTGGCGTCAACAACATGAAATGCATGGATTCCATCTGCCTTGTATCAACGGTTCAAGCTGGTGGTGGTGGTGTCATGGTGTGGGGAATATTTTCTTGGCACTCTTTGGGCCCCTTGGTACCAATTGAGCATCGTCGCAACGCCACAGCCTACCTGAGTATTGTTGGCTGACCATGTCCATCCCCTTATGACCACAATTACCCAACATCTGATGGCTACTTTCAGCAGGATAATGCGCCATTGTCATAAAGCATGGAATCATCTCAGACTGGTTTCTTGAACATGACAATGAGTTCATTGTACTCAAATGGCCTCCACAGTCACCAATCTCAATCCAATAGAGCATCTTTGGGATGTGTGGGAACGGGAGATTCGCATCATGGATGTGCAGCCGACAAATCTGCGGCAACTGTGTGATGCCATCATGTCAATATGGACCAAAATCTCTGAGGAATGCTTCCAGCACCTTGTTGAATCTATGCCACGAAGAATTGAGGCAGTTCTGAAGGCAAAGAGGGGTCCAACCGTTACTAGCATGG